>CAMZMU010000053.1:57638528-57743489 GCA_947311845.1 Poa pratensis
CCTCCTCGAGGCGCTCCTCTGCGGTAGGAGACGAAGCAGCTGCCTTGACAAGAGGCACAACCACCACAGGCCCTGTGGCTTCCTCTGCCACAGGCCTCGTGGCCTCCTCCGCAGCCGGCTCCGTGGCCTCCGTCACCACGGGCCTGACAACCTCTTCAGCTGAGGGCTCCACAGGCCCCTCAGTGGCTGTCGAGGCAGCGCCCCGCACCTCCGCAGCCTTACGGAGCCTACGACGCTTCGCCGTCACCAAATCCCTGACAAGAAAGCAAGAAAGGTCTTCAAGAGGGGAACAAGGGTTTTTTTCATAAGGAATGAAAACAGCCAAGGGAGTCAACCCTTACCCAGATGCCTTGGCGCGGGAGTCAACCCACACTGTGTTTAACGACCGCCACGGCCTTGACGACGCGGCACCGGACCCCTCAAGGGCAGCCTCAGCTTTCCTCTTGAGAGGAGTGCCGCCGGACTCTTGGCGGTCCTGTCATGACTAGCCTTGGAGCGGGGCTCGCAGCGTCCTGCTGCAGCCTCCCTGTCGCGGCTGTCGCGGCCTGGCGCGAAGGGACCACAAGGAAATCCTCATCCCCGCTGGACGAGATCTCCAGAACCTTTTCCTCGGGAGGCGTAGGCTTCGAGGAGCTCGCCTCTCCTGCCGAAGGATTCACCCCTCCGGAGGCGACGCCCAGATCGGTGTCAGACGCGCGGGTGACTCTGCGGTCCAGTCTTCTTCCACCACGGGTGCCACGGCCTCCTGCTTTTCCTCCCCCGCCAGACCTTGAGGGGTGAACTCCGGCATCAGCTCCAGGATCGCGAGGCGCTTCTTCGAGTGAGCTGATGGAGAGGCCTCGCAAGTTCACTGCGCAGCACAGGAACGTCCGGGGCGGTGAAGAGGATGCCCATGATGGAGGCAATGACGTCGGGGGTGTGGGAGCTGCAGTGCAGCCACATCGGGTCCGCCGGGCCTGAGTACATCCACGCCGGCTTCGTGTGCTTCTGGAGGGAGCGATGCGGCGCCTCACGAAGTCTTCAGCAACCATCTGCCCCGTGAGGCCAGCTTCGCGGACGAGCCTCATGCGCGCGACCAAGTCAGCAATCTTCGGGCTTTGGAAGGTCGCGCTTGACCAGTTCGAGTTCTTCAGCGGCGGCGCCTCAGGGACGTCGAAGAAGGAGTTCTGCGTCTTGGCGTCCACGATGAACCACCGATGGCGGAAGTCGTCCACCTTTTCTTCACCCGTGTGACGGGCTTGTCGCCGTCCCAGGACATGAGGATGTAGATGCCTCCCATCCCATCCGCAATGCGGAAGGACACGCAACCTGACCGCTCGCCGGGCGCCGTGGAGCGGAGTGCGTAGAAGCTCCGGAAGAAGGCCACGGAAGGCATCACCCCCAAATACGCCTCGCAAAGATATGCGAAAATGGCGAGGATCAAGATGGAGTTGGGGTGCAGATGCAGAAGCTGGATCTGGTAGAAGGCCAGAACCTCCTCCAAGAAAGGGAAAATGGCGGCACCAGACCAGCAAATATGGTCTGGAAGAAAATGGGGTACAGCCCTGCCGCGAGCTTGCCAAAGCGCGCCTCCTTGAGAACGCTGGCGCCGTGCTCGTTGTTCTTGCCCGCGGCCATCAGCCTGATTTTGTCCAGCGCCTCCGCCGTGTGGATGCGGGTCCCCACCAGCGCCGGCGCGAACTCGTCCTCCTGCTGCGCCCAGCAGGCTTGTTCACCATCGCTGCTTTGTCCTTCTTAGGACTCATGGTCGATGAAGGAAGGGCAGCGGAGAAGCTCGGTGAAGGAGGAAGAGCGCCGGGGACGAAGAAGCGCAGAAGTCAAGAGCAATGAGACGGGCGCGCAAATGATGCAGTAACTGCTGCCTGAACCGGCGCTGCAGGCTTTATATCACCTCAGGTCAGTTACCAAGATGTGGTGGGTCCCCCCACTACGCCCATCATCTCCGAAGAGAACGTGTCGTCGCGGCGTAACTGCCCTACACATGTCTCGGGCCGGCCGGACACTTTGGGCCCATGACGATTCGCCTGCGTCCACGGGACTACATCGTGCCCATCATGGGCCCGGGGGCTACTGTCGGCCCAGTAAGAACCAGGGTGTGCTGGGCCTGTCCTCCGCAGCCCTCGACACTCGATGGCTAAATTTCGCTAAGGACCAAGCCTACGGCTTGGAGAGACCCGCGAGGCAAATCGCCTCGCGAGGGCTTAGGAAGCAGCAGAGGCCTGTGGAGGCCTTCCGCACTGCTACCCCCTCTTCAAGGTGATCTCCCCGGAGAGAGGTCAACGCCGAATCCTCCACAGGGCACCCCAGCCCTCGTGGGGATTCCTTCGCTGCAAAGCAACCTCTGCAGAGCGCACATGGGCTCTGCAGCGGCCGCAGAGTGACGCGCGCCTCTGCGCGCGGTGACGACGACGCCGCAGTTGCCATTTGGTGATTAAAGGAGTCAACAAAGCTGCGCCATCTGCACCGGACTACAAGGATTTCCTCTTTGGTGATAAGGGGACCGGCCGGCGCTACGCTCCACGGCCAACGTCACCGTGGGCACCCCCACGTTCCTCTGCAGCCCCAGCTGGCCGTCCTGCGTGGACGGTGGTTTCTCTGCCACAGGCATCAGCTTTACGCCCATCGACCGCATCCATGGACAGCTGGGCTGCCGTGCACCGTGCTCCCCTTCTGTCACCATGTGGTAGCCCTTCCGCGGCTCGAGCGCAGGGAAGAGGCCCGGGGCGCCTATAAAAGGAGGAGGTGCACCACCGTAGCAAAGGATCGCATTCTCATTCTAGCTTAGCCACCTACGCGCAAGGAAGAAGGAAACCACTGTTTCCCCTTCCTTGTGCACACCGCTGCCAAAAGAGAGCCCTCGGCAAGCTCATTGTACTATAACCTCCATAGCAGTGCAATACAGACAAGCAGGAGTAGCGGTGTTACCTCCACACGAGGGCCGTGAACCTGGGTACGGGCTGGTGTTCATCTCTGTCATGATGTCCCTCCTCATGCTCGACGAGCACCGTCGCCGTGCAGGTTGAGGGTTGTTTGACCAACGTGTTCAGCCCCTTACACGAACTCTCTTCGTGAGCTTGAACATCCCTGTTTCGTGGGAGTCATTCTCCGACAGTTTAGATAACCTTTCTAACATTTGATCAATAAATGACAATGGGTAATGATATTTACGAGTTGCTTTATTTAACTTCCTGAAATCAATACACATCCTATAACCAACAACAGTACGTTGAGCCACAAGTTCATCCTCATCATTTGGAACAACAGTCATTCCACCCTTTTTAGGAACACAATGAACAGGACTAACCCACTTACTATCAGCTATGGGATAAATGATACCAGCTTCAATAAGTCTTATTACCTCTTTCCTTACCACTTCCTTCATTTTTGGATGCAGATGGCATTGATAATCAACAACAGGTTTTGCATCCTCTTCCAAATTAATTTTATGCATACATAGAGCTAGGCTTATACCTTTAAGATCATCAAGAGAGTATCCAATGGCTGGTCGGTGAGCTTTAAGCACATCAAGTAATTTCTCTTCTTTTCAGCTGAAAGGTTAGCACTAATAATGACAGGATATATGCTCTTCTCATCCAAATATGCATATTTCAGATTTGTAGGCAAAGGCTTTAATTCAAAGCTAGGATCCCCTTTAGGTGGTGGTAGCACTCCTAAATTATCAGGTGGGATATGCAATTGTAATTGTGGTGGTTGTTGCCATAATATTTGTTCTAAAGCATCCTTTTCCTCATCATTAAATGGTTCATCTTGATTAAGCATATAACGTTCTACAACATCTGTTGAAGCTACAGCTATATGTGCAAGAGTTTCAATTATATCTTCAGAAATTGGCTCTTTCACAACATGTTTATCAGCAAATTTGGAAAAATTGAACTCAAGTTTTTCACCAGCACATTTAATAAACACTTTCTCTTTAGGCAAATTAATTTCAGCACCAACAGTGTTTAAGAAAGGTCTACCAAAAATGATAGGACAAAAAGAATCTTGAGGACAACCAAGCACAATAAAATCAGCAGGATATTTTATTTTGCCAACCAATACTTCAACATCTCTAACAATTCCAAATGGACTAATATAATCTTTATTAGCAAGTTGAATTGTCATACCTGTCTCTTCCATAATGATAGGATCAATATCAGGCTTGATTTCAAGATAAAGAGAATATGGAATGACACTAATACTTGCTCCAATATCACATAGACCATGATAATTTGAAGTCCCAATAGAGCATGATATAACAGGTTTACCAACTTTGGCCGAATTACCTTTGATGACCTTAGTAGCATCTTCACATAAATAAACATCAACAGGATTTTCTTCATTTAATTGCTTGATAATAGAAATTTGACTGTTGACTTCCACCTGTTCATAAGGCTGAGAACGTCTTCTGTTACACTTGTTAGTAACAGCAATAAGTAAATTCTCCTTAACTTGGTTTGGATAAGGAGGTGGTTCAACATACTCTTCAATTGTCACAGATGACACTGGTTCTGCCTGTTTAATAACTTTAGGAACAACAATAGATTGTTTAACAGGTTCAACATAAATTTCAAAACCACTTTGAGGAACACATATATGCTCAGCAAAACCTTTAGCTATCTCAATTATAACATAAGGATCAAGATTAAAAGTATCACTCAGATTTTTAAACAACATAGAAGTAGAGAAGTTCTCTACACATGAATATCCATAATCAAAATAGGGCTCATTACCTTTATCAAGATCCCAATGACTAGTATTTTCAGAAATAGTCTCCAATAAATTCCATGCTTCTTCTTCAGTATTATTAGTAAAACTTCCACCAGATGAATTATCCAGAATTTCCTTGTGCTTCGACGGTAGCCTCACATAAAAGTTTATCAATATAAGTTTCCTTGTAAGATCATGACAAGGATTCTTGCGAAGGAGTTCCTTTAACCTCCCCCAAGCTTGAGTAATACTCTCTCCCAGATGTGGCCAGAAATTAAATATATAGCAGTGGTTCTCATAAGCTTCTTTAGGAGTAAAATATTTAAGAAAGAAAACCTTCCTCATGATATTCCATTCAATAGCAACCTCTTCATCAAGAGACCTGTACCAATCACGAGCATTACCAGATAAAGACAAATATAATAACTTCCTTTTTACCTGATCTTCAGAAATACCAGGAAGTCTAAATAAACCACATATGTCTTCAATTAACTCCATATGTTCACGTGCAGACTTAGTTCCATCACCTGTAAATGGATTTTTCATAACTCTTTTAACATGACCAACGGGAATTTTAAATCCCACTTTAGGTACCTCCGACACAGTAGTTTCAACCACTTTAGGAGTAGTGGCATAAGCACTGTCATATAGAGCAAGGTGCAGCGAGGAACGATTCATAAATGCCATAGTAACAATGAGATAAAACAGCTTTCAAGTTTCCTTACCAAACTTCTTACCAATAGCGCTACGCTCCCTGGCAACGGCGCCAGAAAAGTATCTTGATGACTCCCAAGTGCAGGAGATCAATTGTAGTACCTTTCAATTAGAAAGGGTTGTCGAACCCACGAGGAGCTGAAGGTATTGGTTAGTAAGATTGATAAATAAAACAATAAAAGATGCAAGTGTTTTTGGTATTTTTGGTTGTATAGTTGCAATGCAGAAAATAAACAGTAGCAAGTCAAAGCTCTCAAAGAGAGAAAGCCCAATCCTCTTATGTGGCAAGAGGACAAGCTCAAGTGATGTGTAACTTATATGTGGAAAACGTTCCCGAGGGCGGCATGGATATTGCTAGGCATAGAGATTTATTAAACAACACGTTGAATATCTTGTCAAGTTTTAATCTTCTTTGGACGGAGCCAATATTAGGTATAGCTAAATAAATAAAGTACAACCCCTTATGATGGATCATGTGGCCAAGTAAATGACTGCACAAGAATTATTAAGACATAAAGTCCCACCATAGCATTACACTCTAAGGTCCCCGATACTAATACCCTCATAATATAACTTCATGATTCGGTCCCAGGTTTACATGTCCTCCCAAGTCTCCCTCAATTCATTATACTACGGTGTTCTCCTATGAGCCCATATAGGTGAAGTGTTGTGCAGTCGACGTTCGCACAACACCATCATAGAATCACATAAAAGATAAACTCTTGACACAATACCAACACATGTTATATATAAATCATTGCCAATTCATCCTATGCCCTCAGGAACATATGGGAACTACTCACAACGTGCAAACATGATAATATTTAGTGGCATAAGTGGTACAACACAATCTGAAAATATAACTTCACCACCAAATAATGACAAGTACTCAATCACAAACATGAATAGTAGCACAAGACAAGTATCTAGGGTATAGCAACTCTCAAACTACGAGGGGAACGGAGTGGATCACGGAGATGATGATGGAGATGGTGCTGGTCTTGGTGATGGTGATGGTGTAGAGGCCTCCTCCCACGCCAAGGAGGAGAGGTGATGACGATGACGATGATTTCCCCCTTCTCCGGAGCTCAGGAGCAGCAGGATCTGATCCCCCTCGGAGGGAATCAGGAGTTTCGCCGCCGCGGCCTCAGATGGACTTGGAAAAATTAGGGCGTAACTTTTCGGGGAGGACGAAGGCGTCGATAAAAAGCCCCAGGCGAGGAGGTGCCCGAGGCCCCACTTAGTGGGTCCCACGCGGCCAGGTACTTGGGCCGCGTGGGCCCACCCCTTTTGGGCCTCGTGGTTCTCCTCTCTTCGGTCTTCTTCCCTCTGCCTTTCTCTCGACGAAAAACCAGCTGTGTATTTTTCCTTTTATTATTTGAGTCCCTGTAGCTCCTGAAACATTAAAAACAAGAAAAAGGAGGTTTTCTGCCTCCCAGAAATTAAATACCAAAAATAGGGACTTTGTATGAAAGTCCCATAAATCATCTAAAACATATAAAAACAATGATATAACAATGCAAATAACATTCTAATATGATACTAAAAGTTGTATAAATGATGATATAAAATGCACGTATCAGGGTGTCACCATCTATATGCTAGTATATGTTGATGACATTGTTATTGCTGGTTCGTCTGCTGCTGCATTGAGCGTTTGGTCCAGACTTTGTCTACCACTTTTCCATCAAGGACCTTGGACGTCTTGAGTATTTTCTTGGTATTGAGGCTGCATATAAGTCCCACGGTCTAGTTCTTACTCAACACAAGTATGCTTTGGATCTACTCCATCGGGCTAACATGGAGAATTCTCGAGCTGTCACCACCCCCATGTCATCTACCGACAAGCTTTCCCGCAATCTCGGTGTTCCTCTTAGTACTGACGATGCTTTCCGGTACAGGAGTCTTGTTGGTGGTCTTCAGTATCTCACATTGACGCGACCAGATTTGTCATTCGCCGTGAACAAAATCTGTCAGTATTTGTCACAGCTGACCACGGTTCACTATGAGGCCATCAAGCGGATCTTACGCTATGTCAAGGCACCGTTTCCATGGGATGCAGTTTCAGCCTTCGCCCTCATCTGGACTGAATATATTTACCGATGCTGATTGGGCAGGCTGTCCTGATGATCGCCGCTCCACAGGTGGATTGCTATTTTTCTCGGGCCTAATCTTGTCTCATGGAGTTCTCATAAGCAACCCACTATATCTCGCTCTAGCACAGAAGCTGAGTACAAGGCTTTGGCGAATGGCACAGCTGAGGCCGTCTCGATTCAGTCAGTCTTAAAGGAACTCGGTGTTCTCAGTCCCGACCACCAGTTTTGTGGTGTGATAATCTTGGTGCCACATATTTATCTGCTAATCCTGTGTTTCATGCACGCACCAAGCATATTGAGATTGACTTCCACTTTGTCCGAGAGAAGGTGGCATTCACAAGGTGGCGGGGAATCACAGCATGCCGGCGGCTTTGGTGGCGGGACGCAGCAAACCGAGAAGGCTAGGTCGAGCCGGCAGAGGTGGGCGTCAGCGAAGGAGCAGCACCGGCCAAAGCCAAGGCGAAGAAGAAGGACCCAAAGGCACCAAAGCCCCTCGCCGAGCCTCGCATCAAGTGGACAGCCAAGGAAGATGTGTCTTGTCGGGAATGACCGCCACACCATTAGCGGATATCACATGACCAAGGAAGACAAGATTATCCAACCAGAACTCACACTTGGAGAACTTGGCATAGAGGCGGTGTTCTCGAAGTCGTGTCAGAACCAACCGAAGATGTTCGGTATGCTCTTCATCGGTTTTGGAATAAACGAGGATGTCATCAATGTAAATGACGACAAACTTGTCGAGATAATCCATGAAGATGGAGTTCATGAGCCTCATGAAAGTAGCTGGAGCATTTGTGAGACCAAAGGACATGACGGTATACTCATATGAGCCATAACGAGTAACAAATGCCGTCTTTGGAATATCCTCCTTTCTGATCTTGATCTGATGGTATCCTGACCTCAGATCCATCTTGGAGAATACTGTTGCACCAGCTAACTGATCCAACAGATCATTGATCCGGGGAATAGGATACTTGTTCTTGATTGTCACCGCATTCAACGGCCTATAGTCAGAGACTAGACGAGGCACGGTAGAATCCCTCTTCTTGACAAAGAGTACCGGACAACCCCAAGGTGAACTGCTAGGCTGAATGAAATCCTTCGCTAACAGCTGATCAATTTGCTCTTTCAACAGAGCCAACTCTTCCACCGGCATACGGTAGGGCTTCTTGGAAATCGGAGCAGTACCGGGAAGTAGATCTATGACAAACTCCACACTTCGGTCAGGAGGCATGCCAGGCAATTCTTCCGGGAACACATCCGGGAAGTCACACACCACGTGTATGTCCTGGATTTCAGGAGGGGATTCGCCTTCCATAAAGCAAAGGAGGATCTCGGGTGAGTTGGGTATGACTGAAGATGGAGGTCTTGAGAGTGCAGACCAATACTCACAATGTCACCGGAGGAAGTGGTCACGGTGATGGTCTTGGCAGCACAGTCGAGATTAGCCCGGTATTTGGCTAGCCAGTTCATGCCCAGTATGACATCAATGCCATTGACTTCAGAGCTACCAAGCAAAGGAAAGACGAGTAACCTATGGTAATCTGACCTCAGGAGTAACCCCATCGGTTTGCCATTTGGAGCCAGGAGTGGAGATCACCAAGGGACGGCTCATTTTCTCGAACGGTATGTGGTCTTTTGCAAAGCTATGGATATGAATGAATGCGATGCTCCAGAGTCAAACAAAACTGTAGCAAGATTGTTGTTGATTCGTAGCTCACCCATAAGGACGCCGGGGTCCTCTTCAGCTTGCTCAGCAGAGACGTGGTTCAGGCGACCACGCACAATAGGTCCAGCCTTGCCAGCTGGTGTGGCAGGGGCTCGTGCAGGAGTTCCCGTGATAGGTGCCTTCTGGGGGCACTCCCTGGAGTAGTGGCCAGCCTGGCCACAGGTGTAGCAGGTGAGTCCAGGTGGAGCAGGTAGCAGAGGACGATACCCACTCCCGCTTGCCCCAAGTGTCGAAGTAGTGGGGCGCGGAGGTGGTGGCCTGTATCCCGCGGCCCTCGGCATGAATGGAGCACGCGGCACAACGCTGTAGGGAACAAACACCCTGCGCTTCTTGCTCTCAGAACCCGAGGAACTCTGGTGGTCCCCGTGTGCTGGCCTCTTGGAAGCCTCAAGTTCCTTTCTTCCCTGCTCAAGAGTAAGAGCCTGGTTGAACAGCTCCTGGTAGGTCTGGAACTGAAGGGCAGTAACTCATAGCGAAGCTGCGGCGCAAGACCCTTGCGGAACAGCTCTTGCTTGTCAGCATCAGTGGTCACGTCCCTTGGGGCGTAACGAGAGAGATGGTTGAATTCACAACCATAAGTGCGGAGGTCCATACGTCCCTGTTGCAAATCCAGGAACTCCCTCCTCTTCAAATCCATGATCGGCTGAGGGATGTAAGCCGCACGGAAGGCAGTGCGGAAATCTGCCCAAGTGAAGACATGGTTGGCCGGGAACAATGCCACATGGCTCTCCCACCAACAGCCAGCTGCACCAACCAAGAGGTAGGTGGCGAAGTTGACTTGCTCGGCCACTGGGACATGCAACGCGGAGAACTTGCGCTCCAAGGCGCGAAGCCAATCATCAGCTTCCAGTGGCTCCTTAGCATCAGCAAAGGTGGGTGGCTGCGAGCGCAGGAACTCAGTGAGAGTGTTGCAGCCATTCCTCTGTGCATTCTGCTGCACCAACTGCTCAAGCAACCGCTCATTGCGCCCGCGGTTCTCCTCAATGGCCATCAAGACCTGAGCCATCGAGGGTGGTGCGGTGGTTCCTCATCATTGTGGTTACCACGGCCTCCTCGAGCCATTCTGGAGAATTTACAATGACACAGTTAGTATCTTCCTCCGAATGGTTGAAACAATAGCATTAGCGTCTACTCAAGTACACAGACTAGGGACGATAATACATTGTGTAACAACTACAAGGGATCAACAAGATAGAACTTGGGTCAAAGATCAGCATCATGTACTACTAGGGTGGGATTCAAATGGTAAGAAACCATGTGATTCAACACACTCTAGTTGGCACAATCCGGGACCTTCTGTTCAAGTCCTTGGGTTAAAACCCAACAAAGGAATAAGTGATCAGACTTGGTAGGAACATCTGAGTTGATTCGGGATTGCAACGCAGCGGGAGCAACCGGACACATAACACTAAAGGTAGAACCAACCTCGTGATCCTAAAGTTTTGAGGTAACAGACGAGAAGTAAAACTTTAACTCAAATCGAGAAGATTGCTCCGAGATTAGAGTGCAACCAGGTAAGGAGTAAAAAGAATCCTAAGATGGTTTTCACAACTCATTTTTAGGTTAAAAATATTTTCACAAACACTAGACTCAACGTCGACCAGTAGAAGGGTTTCCTACAGGCAGTCCTGCTCTGATACCAACTTGTGGCGCCCCGACCCGACTGCTATACAGTGATGCTGTGTGTCACCGGTAAAGCGATACAACCGGAGGTTACGGGTTTACCAATCCCCGGCCAAAACCTTTGGCAGGCGTTGCTCGGAATTGATCATCGGCAACGCAACACCCCGATTGATGCCTTAACACAGGCACAACTATCAATGCATAATAGAGAGATCAAGACTTGTGGAACAACTGGCACATCACAGACTCTACGACAAAGCATTATAGTTCAACTCTTATAATAGAGAAAGATAGCAAATTACAACCAGAGGTCACAGACCCAACAGTACAACATGCGGAAGCGAATTAAGTTGTTCTAACAACAAGATCCAAATTATGGCCTAAGAGGCCTACAATAACATCCAGCGCCAGCTGTTCCGGGATGTCCCAAGCTGCCACCTGGGAACCCCAGACTACTCGTCGACGTCCACAAAGAACCCACCTTCGAGGTCGGTGAAGTCCTCCTCTGAAACAAAGCAAACGACGTTGAGTTCGACGAACTCGCAAGATTATATATAGAGCTTTAGCTCGATGAGGCTTTCAAAGTTTTATGGCTGTTTTGCATAAAGCTGATTTTATTTATGAAAACATAACTCCATGGCACCGACTAATCAGAGTATTTTTAAAAGGGTAAGAAGTAACTCTTTTCTTTGATCACCTTTCTCAACATCAACCACCATTATCACTGTACCTGTTCTACAAAGGCACCTCCCCGAATCACCCTCGAGGAAGCTAACCTTGCATTCTTGAGTAGTACCTTTAGTACTAAGTTTTTAGTCATTCCGTTCAAGTTATTCTATGATCTTATCGTCCTTTCCCAAGTTGTCCGTAACCGTGGACACGGCTTTTTGAAAAGATTTAACCCTGCAGGGGTGCACTGTGTTTACCTTCGGTACCGCCCGGCTCATTGCCTACGCTTAGCTCTCTTCCGGGGAAAGCCGGCTGAGTGGGAACGGTTACAACCTTTATCTTGCTTGAGACTAACCCAGGATCATCAGTGGCGGTAGGACAGGTTCAGTGCCTCCAACACCCTGTCCCGCGGCCACTTATTTTCCTGACACCACCATCCTCATTTCAGTCTTGGCCACCATCCCAACGCACGCGCAAATGGAAGCCCGAACTAGAGGACCCTCGGCTAGCCCTTCGCAAGTTAGTCGGTCGACGAGGGCTCCATATACCCCACCGAATGGAAGCGCGCTCATTCTTGGTTCAAGAGGTAAAGAACTCGCACCTAGGCGGCGAGAGTGAGACAAAACACCACCATACCAAAGTGGCCTCTCATCCCCACCTTTAAGCATTTTATTACCTGTCACCACAATTCCTCCACCATCATACGGACATTTCAACACCTGTTTCCAACATGAAATATACATCGGACGGCTAAGCATTTTAACTAAGCATGGCTAAGCAACAACATAGCATAGTTAAGTATCTCCGGCCAACAATACAAACCTATGGATAATAGGAGGGAAACAGGTAATGGCAGCGGAAACTTAATGCAACTATAGGATACTCTATCCAAATCAAATTGACATTTAGAACCGCATGCAATATTATAGTGGAGAAAATATTTGCGGAAAATAGGATAAGACATGCTCAGAGGGGGGATTACGCTTGCCTTGCTCAACGTGCTGGTAGTACGGATCGTCGGGGTATTGCGGCGCAACCCCGGCTGCTTGATCTATCGAAGCATACATCGGAAGAAACAATCAAACACCACACAAGCTTTAACGAATGCAATGCGCAAACACATGGTGACATGACATTTTAATGTACCAAAATTATTAATAGCTCTCTAGCAATTTAAATGGGGTGCGGGAATAATTACTTCAACCAGATGAGAAAACACCCCATATTTAACTTAATGATTCTACTAACTTGTAACAAGTGTAGTCCTTTAATGGTGCTCAAATATGCATGATAAATATTTTAAAGATTAGTTCACCATTTTTCCGGACGTTTTGGTATATCGAACACCTTTTTATGATGTCCCGATAAAAAGTTGTTACATTTATACTTCCTCTTTAAATATGCCCTGGTTATCAGTTATTCCAACACAGAATAATTATTTAACCAAATTAGAAGGAAAAAAATTTAAACAGGAATATTTTTGGTACTGGACAATTTCAGAAATTCCGATTTTTCCTAACTCGGAATATCCGATCGAATCGCTGACTCAAATTTTGGCTAAGGACTAAAGTTTCCTCGCACTGATGAACTTCGGAAAATCCGAATTCTCTCAGGCTCGGATTATCCGATCTTCTCCGATGGTTGAAAATCCACTAAGGACCTAAAATCATCCTCGTACTGGAACTAACCGGAAAATCCGGCTCGACGTGGCTCGGAAAATCCGATGAAGATGTCACACGCGATGCGACGGCGACCTTCAACGAACTCGGGCTATGGATCGCGAGCGACGAGAAGGAGGGGCACGGGGAGGCTCGTGTGCTCACCCCAGACTCGTTGGAGGAGACGGCGAGGTTGGGGAAGCAGCGACGGCAGCCAATTTGTCCGCGGCGTCCACGGCCGGAGCTCGGGAAGAAGCGGACCTCGGCGTCGATTGCGGCCCGCCCGGCTCGATTCCTTTGGCGTGGACGGAGAAGACGGCGCGGCGGACCCTCCGGTGGTCCTCGATTTGCTCGGGGAAGCTCCTATCAACGGCGACGAGCTCGGCTACGGTGGCTACGGCCGTGCCATGGTGGGGAAACGAGAGAGAGGAAAAATCTGGGGAGGGAGTGGAGCTGGTGAGGCTCGGGGGCGTGCTCTCCTCGCAGGGGAAGGGCAGAGCAGGGGGGCCCCGGCGCAGCGCGTCGTGCGAGCGCGGCACGGCGGCATGGCGCCAGTGCGGGAGAGAGACGACGCCATTTCGCAGATAACCCCCTGGCCAATTTTCTTCCATCACGGATAGGTCCTTTCCAGTTTTCTTTTTAAACCCTTTTAAAACCAGCAGCACTTTGGAGATTTAATTGAGGCACTTAGACATTTTAGAAAAATATGAAATTATTCATGTAGCCTTTTCATATCATGTGGAAGCTCCACAAAATTTGGTGTCAAAAATAAAATAGTTTGGACAACATTTGTTTAGAAAGGTATGTCTAGGGATTTTTGGGTGATTGAAAAGTTGAAGAATACCCTAGTGATTGTTAGAGCAAGTGCAAAATATTCTTTTTGAACTCTTGGAACTTCCTTGACAAATATGTTTATTTGCAAACTTTTGTTTAACAACTCAACATCATTTCATTGCAACTGTTGTATTAACTCAGATGAGACATGATTATTTATGGATGCCATGATACATGAGAGGAAAGAAAAGTGAAAATTTGGTCCATATTTTACAATACCAAAAGTGGGCTGTTACAATTCTACCCCCCTTACAGGAATCTCGTCCCGAGATTCTAAGATTGCGGAAAGAAGTCGGGATACTCCTCACGAAGACTAGACTCTCTTTCCCAAGTTGCTTCTTCCTCGGAATGGTGAGACCACTGAACTTTGAGGAACTTGGTAGTCTTGTTACGGGTCTTCCTTTCGGCTTCATCCAGGACACGGATAGGATGCTCGCGATAAGTGAGATCTTCCTGGAGATCTAGCTCCTCATGATTGACTCCATGGATAGGATCTTTGAACAACGGCGAAGTTGGGAGACATGAAACACATCATGTACATTTGGGAAGATGACCGGTAACTCCAACTTATAAGAAAGATCTCCTCGCTTGGCCAGAACGGTGAAAGGGCCAACATAGCGAGGGGCCAATTTCCCTTTGATACCGAAGCGGCGAACGCCACGAAGGGGAGAGACGCGGAGATAAGCTTTATCACCAATTTCATAGTGAATTTCCTGATGGTGCTTATCATAGTAGCTCTTCTGCCTAGACTGAGCAATCTTCAGATTCTCTCTATGATTCTAACCTTCTCCTCAGCTTCATTGATCACATCCGGACCAAAGAGTGCTCTCTCTCCGGTCTCGGACCAATTTAGAGGAGTGCGGCATTTTCTTCCATATAACCTCGAATGGAGCCATGCCCAGACTAGCTTGATAGCTATTGTTGTAGGAGAACTCCGCGAAAGGGAGATACTTTTCCCAACCCTTGCCAAAAGAGATTACACATGCCCTAAGCATGTCTTCCAACACTTGGTTCACTCTTTCGGTCTGACCATCAGTTTGAGGATGGTAGGCGGTACTGAAGTTGAGACGGGACCCCATAGCAGTTTGGAAACTCTGCCAAAACTTGGATACAAAGATACTTCCACGGTCCGATATGATCCTCAGAGGGACCCCATGCAATGGAACAATACGAGCCATATATAAGTCAGCAAGTTGACTTGCCCGTATATCATCACGGACTGGTAGGAAGTGAGCAACCTTGGACAGTCGATCAATGATTACCCAGATTGCATTGTTGCCCTTTTGAGATCTGGGAAACCCGGTGATGAAGTCCATACCAATTTCATCCCATTTCCACTCGGGACTGCAATAGGGCGAAGAGTGCCGGCAGGCCTTTGATGTTCAGCCTTTACCCGTCGACAGGTGTCGCATTCAGCAACATACTTGGCAATTTCTCGTTTCATCCGAGTCCACCAGAATTGTGGTCGAAGGTCTTGGTACATTTTGGTACTACCGGGATGAATAGAGAGAGGTGATTCATGAGCTTCTTGTAGGATCAGCTCCCTCAAATTCGGTTCTTTGGCACTACCAAGCGGTCACCAAAATAAACAACTCCGGATTCATCTTCCGAGAAACATTTGGCCTTCCGCTAGCAATGTTCTTCTTGATATTCAGATACCCTCATCGCTTTGAGCATCCTTAATCTGGTCTACAAGAGTAGATTTGATCTCCAGATTTGCAAGGTAGCCGAGGGAACAATTTCCAGGTTCAAACGGGCGAACTCTTCATGAAGAGCAGGTTGGGCCTTTTCAATCATCAGATTGTTGCAATAGGACTTCCGACTTAGCGCGTCAGCCACGACGTTTGCTTTGCCGGGTTGATAGTTCAGACTCACATCATAGTCCTTGATTAACTCCAACCAACGCCTTTGCCTGAGATTTAAATCCGGCTGGGTGAAGAGGTACTTCAGACTCTTGTGATCCGAGAAATCTCGCAACGGTTACCAAACAGGTATGGTCTCCATTGCTTCAAAGCATAGACCACCGCGGCAAGTTCTAGATCATGAGTTGGGTAGTTTGCTCATGCGGCTTCAATTGGCGAGAAGCATATGCCACCACATGGCCATCTTGCATTAGCACACAGCCCAAGCCTTGCAGAGAGGCGTCACAGAAGACGACGAAATCCTTGCTTGTGTCCGGCAGGACAAGCACAGGAGCGGACGTGAGTTTGGCTTTCAGTGTTTTGAAGCTCTCTTCAGCTTCGGCCGTCCATACGAACTTTTATCCTTCTTGAGAAGGTCAGTCAGGGCCTTGGCTATCTTGGAGAAACCTTCGATGAATCGGCGGTAGTAACCTGCCAATCCGAGAAAGCTACGAATGTCCTTGACTGACATTGGAGTTTTCCAATCCAAATGGACTGAATCTTGTCGGGAATGACAGCCACACCATTAGCGGATATCACATGACCAAGGAAGACAAGATTATCCAACCAAACTCACACTTGGAGAACTTGGCATAGAGGCGGTGTTCTCGAAGTCGTGTCAGAACCAACCGAAGATGTTCGGCATGCTCTTCATCGGTTTTGGAATAAACGAGGATGTCATCGATGTAAATGACGACAAACTTGTCGAGATAATCCATGAAGATGGAGTTCATGAGCCTCATGAAAGTAGCTGGAGCATTGTGAGACCAAAGGACATGACGGTATACTCATATGAGCCATAACGAGTAACAAATGCCGTCTTTGGAATATCCTCCTTTCTGATCTTGATCTGATGGTATCCTGACCTCAGATCCATCTTGGAGAATACGTTGCACCAGCTAACTGATCCAACAGATCATTGATGCGAGGAATAGGATACTTGTTCTTGATTGTCACCGCATTCAACGGTCTATAGTCAGAGACTAGACGAGGCACGGTAGAATCCCTCTTCTTGACAAAGAGTACCGGACAACCCCAAGGTGAACTGCTAGGCTGAATGAAATCCTTCGCTAACAGCTGATCAATTTGCTCTTTCAACAGAGCCAACTCTTCCACCGGCATACGGTAGGGCTTCTTGGAAATCGGAGCAGTACCGGGAAGTAGATCTATGACAAACTCCACACTTCGGTCAGGAGGCATGCCAGGCAATTCTTCCGGGAACACATCCGGGAAGTCACACACCACGTGTATGTCCTGGATTTCAGGAGGGGATTCGCCTTCCATAAAGCAAAGGAGGATCTCGGGTGAGTTGGGTATGACTGAAATGGAGGTCTTGAAGTGCAGACCAATACTCACAATGTCACCGGAAGAAGTGGTCACGGTGATGGTCTTGGCAGCACAGTCGAGATTAGCCCGGTATTTGGCTAGCCAGTTCATGCCCAGTATGACATCAATGCCACTTGACCTCAGAGCTACCAAAGCAAAGGAAAGACGAGTAACCTATGGTAATCTGGACTTCAGGAGTAACCCCATCGGTTTGCCATTTGGAGCCAGGAGTGGAGATCACCAAGGGACGGCTCATTTTCTCGAACGGTATTTTGTGGTCTTTTGCAAAAGCTATGGATATGAATGAATGCGATGCTCCAGAGTCAAACAAAACTGTAGCAAGATTGTTGTTGATTCGTAGCTCACCCATAAGGACGCCGGGGTCCTCTTCAGCTTGCTCAGCAGAGACGTGGTTCAGGCGACCACGCACAAGGTCCAGCCTTGCCAGCTGGAGTGGCAGGGGCTCGTGCAGGAGTTCCCGTGATAGGTGCCTTCTGGGGGCACTCCCTGGAGTAGTGGCCAGCCTGGCCACAGGTGTAGCAGTGAGTCCAGGTGGAGCAGGTAGCAGAGGACGATACCCACTCCCGCTTGCCCCAAGTGTCGAAGTAGTGGGGCGCGGAGGTGGTGGCCTGTATCCCGCGGCCCTCGGCATGAATGGAGCACGCGGCACAGCGCTGTAGGGAACAAACACCCTGCGCTTCTTGCTCTCAGAACCCGAGGAACTCTGGTGGTCCCCGTGTGCTGGCCTCTTGGAAGCCTCAAGTTCCTTTCTTCCCTGCTCAAGAGTAAGAGCCTGGTTGAACAGCTCCTGGTAGGTCTGGAACTGAAGGGCAGTAACTCATAGCGGAGCTGCGGCGCAAGACCCTTGCGGAACAGCTCTTGCTTGTCAGCATCAGTGGTCACGTCCCTTGGGGCGTAACGAGAGAGATGGTTGAATTCACAACCATAAGTGCGGAGGTCCATACGTCCCTGTTGCAAATCCAGGAACTCCCTCCTCTTCAAATCCATGATCGGCTGAGGGATGTAAGCCGCACGGAAGGCAGTGCGGAAATCAGCCCAAGTGAAGACATGGTTGGCCGGAACAATGCCACATGGCTTTCCCACCAACAGCCAGCGCACCAACCAAGAGGTAGGTGGCGAAGTTGACTTGCTCGGCCACTGGGACATGCAGCGCGGAGAACTTGCGCTCCAAGCGCGAAGCCAATCATCAGCTTCCAGTGGCTCCTTAGCATCAGCAAAGGTGGGTGGCTGCGAGCGCAGGAACTCAGTGAGAGTGTTGCAGCCATTCCTCTGTGCATTCTGCTGCACCAACTGCTCAAGCAACGCTCATTGCGCCCGGTTCTCCTCAATGGCCATCAAGACCTGAGCCATCGAGGGTGGTGGCGGGGTTCCTCATCATTGTGGTTACCACGGCCTCCTCGAGCCATTCTGGAGATTTACAATGACACAGTTAGTATCTTCTCCGAATGGTTGAACAATAGCATTAGCGTCTACTCAAGTACACAGACTAGGGACGATAATACATTGTGTAACAACTAACAAGGGATCAACAAGATAGAACTTGGGTCAAAGATCAGCATCATGTACTACTAGCGTGGGATTCAAATGTTAAGAAACCACGTGATTCAACACACTCTAGTTGGCACAATCCGGGACCTTCTGTTCAAGTCCTTGGGTTAAAACCCAACGAAGGAATAAGTGATCAGACTGGTAGAAACATCTGAGTTGATTTGGATTGCAACGCAGCGGGAGCAACCGGACACATAACACTAAAGGTAGAACCCAACCCGTGATCCTAAATTTTGAGTAACAGACGAGAAGTAAAACTTTAACTCAAATCGAGGTAAGATTGCTCCGAGATTAGAGGTAACCAGATAAGGAGTAAAAAGAATCCTAAGATGGTTTTCACAACTCATTTTTAGGTTAAAAATATTTTCACAAACACTAGACTCAACGTCGACCAGTAGAAGGGTTTCCTACAGGCAGTACTGCTCTGATACCAACTTGTGGCGCCCCGACCCGACTGCTATACAGTGATGCTGTGTGTCACCGGTTAAGCGATACAACCGGAGGTTACGGGTTTACCAATCCCCGGCCAAAACCTTTGGCAGGCGTTGCTCGGAATTGATCATCGGCAACGCAACACCCCGATTGATGCCTTAACACAGGCACAACTATCAATGCATAATAGAGAGATCAAGACTTGTGGAACAACTGGCACATCACAGACTCTACGACACAAAGCATTATAGTTCAACTCTTATAATAGAGAAAGATAGCAAATTACAACCAGAGGTCACAGACCCAACATTACAACATGCGGAAGCGAATTAAGTTGTTCTAAACAACAAGATCCAAATTATGGCCTAAGAGGCCTACAGATAAACATCCAGCGCCAGCTGTTCCGGGATGTCCCAAGCTGCCACCTGGGAACCCCAGACTACTCGTCGACGTCCACAAAGAACCCACCTTCGAGGTCGGTGAAGTCCTCCTCTGAAACAAAACAAACGACGTTGAGTTCGACGAACTCGCAAGATTAAATATAGAGCTTTAGCTCGATGAGGCTTTCAAAGTTTTATGGCTGTTTTGCATAAAGCTGATTTTATTTATGAAAACATAACTCCATGGCATCGACTAATCAGAGTATTTTTAAAAGGGGTAAGAAGTAACTCTTTTCTTTGATCACCTTTCTCATCATCAACCACCATCATCACTGTACCTGTTCTACAAAGGCACCTCCCCGAATCACCCTCGAGGAAGCTAACCTTGCATTCTTGAGTAGTACCTTTAGTACTCAGTTTTTAATCATTCCGTTCAAGTTATTCTATGATCTTATCGTCCTTTCCCAAGTTGTCCGTAACCGTGGACACGGCTTTTCGAAAAGATTTAACCCTGCAGGGGTGCACTGTGTTTACCTTCGGTACCGCCCGGCTCATTGCCTACGCTTAGCTCTCTTCCGGGAAAGCCGGCTGAGTGGGAACGGTTACAACCTTTACCTTGCTTGAGACTAACCCAGGATCATCAGTGCGGAGGACAGGTTCAGTGCCTCCAACACCCTGCCCGTGGCCACTTATTTTCCTAACACCACCATCCTCATTCAGTCTTGGCCACCATCCAACGCACGCGCAAATGGAAGCCGAACTAGAGGACCCTGGCTAGCCCCGCAAGTTAGTCGGTCGACGAGGGCTCCATATACCCCACCGAATGGAAGCGCGCTCATTCTTGGTTCAAGAGGTAAAGAACTCGCACCTAGGCGGCGAGAGTGAGACAAAACACCACCATACCAAAGTGGCCTCTCATCCCCACCTTTAAGCATTTTATTACCTGTCACCACAATTCTCCACCATCATCCGAACATTTCAACACTGTTTCCAACATGAAATATCCATCGGACTAAGCATTTAACTAAGCATGGCTAAGCAACAACATAGCATAGTTAAGTATCTCAGGCCAACAATACAACCTATGGATAATAGGAGGGAAACAGGTAATGGCATCGGAAACTTAATGCAACTATAGGATACTCTAATCCAATAAATTGACATTTGGAACCGCATGCAATATTATAGTGGAGAAAATATTTGCGGAAAATAGGATAAGACATGCTCAGAGGGGGATTACGCTTGCCTTGCTCAACGTGCTGGTAGTACGGATCGTCGGGGTATTGCGGCGTAACCCCGGCTGCTTGATCTATCGAAGCATACATCGGAAGAAACAATCAAACCACACAAGCTTTAACGAATGCAATGCGCAAACACATGGTGACATGCCATTTTAATGTACCAAAATTATTAATAGCTCTCTAGCAATTTAAATGGGGTGAATAATTACTTCAACCAGATGAGAAAACACCCCATATTGAACTTAATGATTCTACTAACTTGTAACAAGTGCAGTCATTTAATGGTGCTCAAATATGCATGATAAATATTTTAAAGATTAGTTCACCATTTTCCGGACGTTTTTGGTATATCGAACACCTTTTTATGATGTCCCGATAAAAAGTTGTTACATTTATACTTCCTCTTTTAAATATGCCCTGGTTATCAGTTATTCCAACACAGAACAATTATTTAACCAAATTAGAAAGAAAAAAATTTAAACAGGAATATTTTTGGTAATGGACAATTCGGAAATTCCGATTTTTCCTAACTCGGAATATCCGATCGAATCGCTGACTCAAATTTTGGCTAAGGACTAAAGTTTCCTCGCACTGATGAACTTCGGAAAATCCGAATTCTCTCAGGCTCGGATTATCCGATCTTCTCCGATGGTTGAAAATCCACTAAGGACCTAAAAGCATCCTCGTACTGGAACTAACCGGAAAATCCGGCTCGACGTGGCTCGGAAAATCCGACGAAGATGTCACACGCGATGCGATGGCGACCTTCAACGAAACGGGCTACGGATCACGAGCGACGAGAAGGAGGGGCGAGGAGGCTCGTGTGCTCACCCCAGACTCGTTGGAGGAGACGGCGAGGTTGGGGAAGCAGCGACGACAGCCAATTTGTCGCGGCGTCCGCGTCCAGAGCTCGGGAAGAAACGGACCTCGGCGTCGATTGCGGCCCGCCCGGCTCGATTCCTTTGGCGTGGACGGAGAAGACGGCGCGGCGGACCCTCCAGTGGTCCTCGATTTGCTCGGGGAAGCTCCTATCAACGGCGACGAGCTCGGCTACGGCGGCTACGGCCGTGCCATGGTGGGGAAACGAGAGGAGAGAGAGGAAATATCTGGGGAGGGAGTGGAGCTGGTGAGGCTCGGGGCGTGCTCTCCTCGCATGGGAAGGGCAGAGCAGGGGGGCCCGGCGCAGCGCGTCGTGCGAGCGCGGCACGGCGGCATGGCGCCAGTGCGGGGAGAGAGACGATGCCATTTCGCAGATAACCCCCTGGCCAATTTTCTTCCATCACGGATAGGTCCTTTCCAATTTTCTTTTTAAACCCTTTTAAAACCAGCAGCACTTTGGAGATTTAATTGAGGCACTTAGACATTTTAGAAAAATATGAAATTATTCATGTAACCTTTTCATATCATGTGGAAGCTCCACAAAATTTGGTGTCTCAAAATAAAATAGTTTGGACAACATTTGTTTAGAAAGGTATGTCTAGGGATTTTTGGGGTGATTTGAAAAGTTGAAGAATACCCTAGTGATTGTTAGAGCAAGTGCAAAATATTCCTTTTGAACTCTTGGAACTTCCTTGACAAATATGTTTATTTGCAAACTTTTGTTTAACAACTCCACATCATTTCATTGCAACTGTTGTATTAACTCAGATGAGACATGATTATGCATGGATGCCATGATGCATGAGAGGAAAGAAAAGTGAAAATTTGGTCCATATTTTACAATACCAAAAGTGGGCTGTTACAATGTGCTCTCGCCGAAGCATGGAAGACGGTGAGCTTGGACGCGATCGTCGGCGCCAATCAAAACATGGATCACTATTGGAAGAGGGTGAAGACTTCATACGATGAGCGTCGGATCGTTGATCCCGAGTACTCCATGATCGCCACGAGCGCGGCGAGAAGGCCCTGGCCAATAATTGGGCGATCATCCAGCATGCTTGCAACAAATGACATGGCATTCAAGAGGAAGTCCAGAATCGACCGAAGAGCGGCTCCAACTACGAGATTGAGGTAAGCTCCTTTTGCCTAGGTTTCCCTTTATCTTTGCCGGTTTGCTCATTTCGGCCCCTGGTTTGGCCATGTAGATGGTCCGGATGTTCGAGGTGTTCCGCGACGATGAGAAGGTCGACTTCAAATTCCTCCACGTCTTCACAAGGATTGAGGGGTGCGACAAGTGGGCGCAAGTTCGTCTTTCTATCATCAAGGGCAAGGAGTACGTCCCGGACGCGCCGGCAGCTGGAGCGGTAGATGGGCATCCTGTCGGCCACAAGAAAGCCAAGGCGGCGAGAGACTCGGCGCCAGCGGCGGCGAAGTTGCAAGCGTCGATTGAGACGTGCATCGCCGACGCCCAAAACCACGCCGTCAAGAGAGAGGAGAAGGCGGAAGCGAGGTGGACGGCGATCATGGCCAAGCAGGACCTCAAGCTCGACCTTCTCAAGACCAACACTGCGGCGAAGAAGAGGAACACTGACCTGGCTTTCCTGATGGGAGGCGACCCGGCGGCGATGGACCCCGAGGTCAGGGCGTGGTTCATGGCGGAGCGGCGCGCGATCCTCAGCCACCTCCGGTGACACCGACACCTCCGCCGAGCACTGCGCCTACGGCCACTCCGAGCTCCACCCCTCCGGCCGATCCAAGCCCGCCACTCCAGCCGATACGAGCTCGGCCACGGCCACACCGCATCCGAGCACTGCGCCTACGGCCACTCCGAGCTCTGCCCCGACTCCGACGACCACACCCATCGACTTGAACAATGATGTCGAGGCATCGCCGGTGACCATCTGATCTGCGCATCGGCATGCGAATGTGGCTGTTTTTCACCGATCGCCAAACTGTGTGGCTTGATTCTATCGCCGAACTGTGGCTTTTTTGTATGATCGTCCAACTGTGTCTGTTTTGATCGCCGAACTCGGGCTGTTTTTCGGGGCGGGGAAAACAAACTTTCAAATTATGTTGGTTTGTGTTCCGCTTGGGGGCCGAAACGTTTGCGCCGACGCAAAGCCAAAAAGGCAACATCGGAAACCCTGGCGGGGCCGAACGGCTGGAGATGCCCTGGTCCTGAGTCCTGAGGAGGAGAAGGGTCCAATTCTGGGCCTCCAAACCGTATCGAAAGCCCAGACGAACCCACATTAGTCCAACCGAGCCCAGCCCGTCAAGGATACTATACCGGAAGCGTTCCTGCCCCCAGCACGCGCACCCCAATCCAACCAGTCATCCCTCTGATGGCGTCGCTGCTGCGCCTCCCTTCCAGGCTGCTCGCGCCGTCGGCGGCAAGGCCGGCGGCCCTGCTCCGCCACCGCGGACGATGCCTCCACGCGGCTCCGGCGAGGTTCTGCGCCGCCGCGACGACCACGGGCGCCTCCGCGGCGGCGCCCGCGCGGACGGAGACCCGCGGCGGCGACAGGGAGGGGCAGGTCACGCCAAGGTCCACGGACTTCAACGCCTGGTACACGGACGTGATCGCCGCCGCCGAGCTCGCCGACTACGGGCCAGTCAGGGGTACCATGGTCATCCGCCCCTACGGCTACGCCATCTGGGAGGCCATCCAGGTTGGTGCTCCTGTCCTTCCTTCCTGTGTGTGTGCGCGCGCGCGCGCGCGCGTGTTAATGTCTGTGCTTGCTGGGTTGAATTTAGCATTGCTGTTGTAAACAAAGAATTGCAGCTCCCTGGTGTTACTTAGTGCCTGCCTTCTTAGCGGCGATGCTTGAACATTTTTGTAAATTATTAACTTACTTCTGATGTTATAGGTGTGAATAGTGACAATGATAGCGCTTCCTTGGGCTCCTATACCTGCTGTTTATTCCATTCTTGGGCTTCTAGTTTATACTTCCTGGCATGACACTCTTAGCAGTTCATCGTTCATCGTTCGTTGTGCATTCATGCAATATTTGTCTCGAGTTTAGGTGTTTGTACTCTTTGGTGTGAACTTTGTATCTTTGCATCGGATGTGAAGTTGGATTCTTCAAACCATCAAGTGTACCAGCTACTTACTATTTTAAGGATAAGAAGCTTGAATTATTGTTTGAATTGGCAAGTTTGAAGGTTGTACCTATACTATTTTGCTTTAATTTATACTCTTGTTGTATTAGTAGACTTAATTTTTAGTATTTCCTTTGGTGCAAGGTATGAAACTGAATATATCCATTATGTTATTTGTCGTTGTAGGATTATTTGAACGTGAAGTTCAAGGAGACAGGACACAGCAACATGTACTTCCCTCAGGTACGCACATCATAATCCATCTGTTTGTGCTATTCTTCCTGTCGTGCTGATGCCTAAGTCTTGATCGGTCAATAAGTTAGTTTGTTTCTGGTGTTCTATGCTGACATCTGATTCTGATGGGCATCTCATTCGTTAGCACACCATAGTTTATCTCTTATTACTACTATATAATTTACAAAAGCTTATATGTTGAATTCGGTATCACTTACTGTAATTTAGCTGTATTTTTTGTTTTGTTTTGCATATATGTTAAATAGAATGCTTTCGTAAATTTAGCAGAGTATGTCTTGACTAGTCCGTTGCTGGTGTTCTGATTTGAAACTGGTGTGTAGGATGCTAGCTTTTGTTAACTTGTTTTGGATGTAAAATAGGCAGGAAAATTCCAAAAGTACTTAAGTTAAGTACTTACCATTTGATTTTGCCTTGGTGAAATTTTTTGGTCTGTTGATACGTGGCAGGTATAAATCCTAGCTGTGTCTCGAAATAATTATCGTACTTCCAGTGTGCAAAGTAACTATTGGACAGCGAAATTTATGACCTCATATTCATAGGAAGCATGTACACATGTCCCGCTTAAAACAGACTATGAGAATCCATTGGCATTATCTTCCTTATAGCTATAGTCTATTTTATAGAACTTTTCCTGTATTTAGTATTCTTCACGCAGAGCTTATTTCGTTTGTATCTGAATTAAAATTTGTTCTTTCAATTCCTGTTTATATAGTTTCTTATTCTTGTCCTTTTTGATGTATCAGTTCATACCCTACTCATTTATAGAGAAGGAGGCCAGTCATGTTGAAGGTTTTAGTCCAGAGCTTGCAGTAGTTACCATTGGAGGAGGAAAGGAACTGGAGGAAAAGCTTGTGGTAATACTTTGCTCTAGTTTTGTGAAGCTTTTGTACATAGACTCACAATATTCGTAGGAACAATGCTTATGAATATATATGGTGGTTGCTTCTTTGAGTGGATTGTCTCTAAAGCTGAACCTCTTGCACTTCCATTCTTGAGGGCTTTGTAGGTAAGACCAACAAGTGAAACCATCGTAAATCACATGTTCACTAAATGGATTCAGAGTTATCGTGATCTTCCTCTAATGATTAATCAGGTAACTTCATAGCCAGACTGGATCAATAGGCCAACTATCATTCAATGTATTAAATTATGTTGTATAAAAAAAATCAATGTACTAAATATTTCATGTTATTCTAGTGGGCTAATGTAACAAGATGGGAAATGAGGACTAAGCCATTCATCAGGACTCTTGAATTTTTGTGGCAAGAAGGTCATACAGCTCATGCCACTCTTGAAGAAGCAGAGAAGGAGGTTTGTGCAAGTTCCTTTTGCTACTGCACTTAATTTTTTAGTACCATTTATGTAACAGCACAGATATGAAAGAATGAGATGTTCTAATGCCGCTCCGTTTCTTATCACTCGGCAGGCGATGCAGATGATTGATGTGTATACTAAATTTTCATATGAGCACGCTGCTATCCCAGTTATTCCAGGCAGGAAATCAAAAGTGGAGACATTTGCTGGTGCTGATCGGACCTACACTATAGAAGCTATGATGGGTGACAAGAAGGCCTTACAAGCTGGCACTAGTCACAACCTTGGACAGAACTTCTCCCGTGCCTTTGAAACACAGGTTGCTGTTTGTTTACCAACTGTCTTCAGATTCTTGGCTCCTTGCCTACTGCTTGTACTGGATCAGTTATAGATATGTATGTTGTCGCTGCTATTATAAGTTCCTACTGCAATCCTTTCAGACAGACTGCTTCCCAAATATGGCATTTGGTGTCACCTTCATTATTTCTTGTCTGCTGAATTCTGGTATTGCTTTGATTACAGCCATGATTTTGATTTTCTCCATTTGCTGCAGTTTATGGACGAAAATGGTCAACTTGAACACGTTTGGCAGACTTCTTGGGCTATTAGTACTCGGTTTGTTGGCGGGATTATCATGACCCACGGTGATGACGCTGGTCTAATGCTTCCACCACGGATTGCACCCATTCAGGTCGTTCCCCACTGATTACTTACATCTTTTGTGCACATAGTTCAGGCCCATCTACCTGTCTTGCATTCTTTTCTTTCCTCTGATCCTCTGTCTTGTATCTACTCAATTCTATTCCCCTGTGAAAATTTGGAGATTTATTAGCTCTGTTGGAAAATAGATGATGCTCAAAAAGCGTGCAGTCAAACCTTTCAAACTTTGACTGATAACATATATGCATAGTTTGGTCTTGTGAGAATAGTATCATGTGGCGCCCCGACCCGACTACTATACAGTGATACTGTGTCTCCGGTTACCCGTTACCACCAGACACACTACCAAAGCATAATAGAGATCAAAACTTGTGGAACAACTGGCACATCACAGACTCTACGACACAAAACATTATAAGGCAACTCTTATAATAGAGAAAGATAGCAAATGACAACCAGAGGGCACAGCCCCAACAATACATCAAGCGGAAGCGAAGGGCGTTGTTCTAAACAACAAGAACCAGAATATGGCCTAAGAGGCCTACAGATAAACATCCAGCGCCAGCTGTTCCGGGATGTCCCAAGCTGCCACCTGGGAACCCCAGACTACTCGTCGACGTCCACAAAGAACCTACCTTCGAGGTCGGTGAAGTCCTCTCCTGAAAACAAGCAAACGACGTTGAGTTCGACGAACTCGCAAGATTAAGAGCTAATATATGCTCCATGATTGGCTTTCACAGGTTTTATGGCTGTTTTGCATAAAGCTGATTTTATTTATAAAACACCACTCCATGGCATCGACTAATCAGAATATTTTTGAAGAGGGGTAAGAAGTAACTCTTTTCTTGTATCACCTTTCTCATCACCAACCATCATCACCATTGTACCTGTTCATCAAAGGCACCTCCCCGAATCACCCTCGAGGAAGTCAACCTTGCATTCGTGAAGTAGTACCTCTAGTACTCAGTTTTTAATCATTCCGTTAAAGTTATTCTATGATCAGCGTCCATTCCCAAGTCGTCCATAACCGTGGACACGGCTTTTCGAAAAGATTTATCCCTGCAGGGGTGTACAAAGTGGAAGTCCCCGGAGTCCCGAGGGGCCCCAGCTCCTTCGCCACGCGTACCGCCAGACTCATTGCCAGACATTAGCTCTCTTCCGGGGAAAGCCGGCTGAGTGTGAAACGGCTACAACCTTTACCTTGCTTAAGACTATCCAAGGATCATCAGTGGGGACGGAACAGGTTTGGTGACTCCTCCAATCCCCTGTCCCGTGGCCACTCATTTTCCTAAACCACACTATCCTCATCACAGTCTCGGCCACCATCCCAACGCACACGCAAATGGAAAGCCGAACTAGAGGACCCTGGCTAGTCCGCCACAAGTTAGTCGGTCGATGGGGGTTCCATATAGCCCACGCATGGTTGCACGCTCAACTTGGTTCAAGAGGTCGAGAACTCGCACTTAGGCGGCGAGAACGAGACAACCCACCACATCCCATGTGGCCTCTCGTCCCCACCTTTAAGCATTTTATTATCCATCTCCACAATTCTCCACCATCAACATCACTGTCACAAGTTAACACCTGTTTCCAGCATTCACCATCCCTAGTACAACTAGGCATCTAACTAAGCATGGCTAAGCATTTGCATAGCATAGTAATTATATCAGGCCAACAATACAAACCTATGGTAATAGGAGGGGAAAACAGGCATTGGCATCGGAATCTTAATGCATTTATAGGATACTCTAATCCAAGCAAAAGACATTTAGAACCGCATGCAATATTATAGTGGAGAAAATATTTGCGGAAAATAGGATAAGACATGCTCAGAGGGGGGATTACGCTTGCCTTGTTCAGGGTACGGGTAGTGATACGGATCCTCGGGGTATTGTGGAGTAACCCCGGCTGCATGATCTAGCGGAGCATAAACATGGAAACAACAATCAATCACCACACATTGGTCACAATGCAATGCACAAGCACATGATGGTATGACAAGTTTATGCAATGTAACACCATAAAAGTTAGCTAACAATTTAAATGGAGGGCCAAATAATTAGTGCAATTATTTGGAAGCAACCCCATATTTAACTTAATGTCCACTTGCTTATAAATTTTCACATTACTAAGAAGTGGCTCAACTATGCATGAACATGGCATGATTAGATAGGTATTGCTCTTCTGATCGTTTCGGTACCTTACTTGTAAATTTTCTGAGTTCCGATGAACAAATAGTGAATTAAATAATTATTTGAATTTAATTCTTTTAACCAATTTATGAATAACATCAATAAATATTTGTGATCAAATATGCATGATGATGAAGATTCCGGAGGATTCATGTTTTTTCTGAACATTTTGGTATAAGGAACACAATTTTCTGAAGTCCGGATAAAAGGTTATTACTTTAGAATTTCCTCCTTTTAGTTGTTTACTTTTACTTATTTTAAAACCAACGAATAATATTTTGATTACTCGCCCTCGCGAGAGAGCGATGAAACACGGAGGAATCATCGAGTATCGATGTCCGTAAGTGCGGGAGAGAGTAGCGGGGAACACACGCTACGAGGGAGACATAGAAAACGACAGCAGGAAGAAAAAACAGTGGAACCGGCCTCCAGCCCGGTTGGGCCGGCTGGCAGGCCGGCCTGCTAGCAGAGGCAACGGCAGCCCGCCCGGTTTGGGCCGGTTGTGAGGCCGGGCAGGTGACAGAGCCTGCCGGCTCCCAGCCGGCTGGGCCGTTCCAAAGGCGGCCTGGGGCCGAGGAAAACGGCACGCAGCCCGGCTAAGGCCGTCCTCTTGACCGGGCGAGCGAGCACGACGGCGACGTGCTGCGCGCACGGGCACGACGAAGGAACAGCGATGCGGAGCAATGGGAAGAGGGGAAGTGCGCACGGCACGCGGTTGCCTACCTGAGGACGTGTGTGCTCGCGGTGGAGGCAGGGGTGGACGGAGACGGCCGGAGTCGTGCGGCGGAGCTCGGCCGGGGTCGGAGAGGAAATCGAGCGGCGTCGCGATTTACGGCTTCCCCCGTCGATTCCTCGGCGGAGAGGTTGCTGGCGACGTGGCGGAGCTGCCGGTGGTCGTGGATTTGTACGGGGCGAGCTCAGGCGACGGCGCCGAGCTCGGCCATGGCGGCGCGGGTGCGTCTCCGCGGAGAGAGACGAGAGTGAGAGGGAAAGGAGGGGAAAACGGGGGAGAGGCAGTGGGAGCAGGTGGGCGTCGTGCTGCTTGTGCTCCTGGCAGAGAGAGAGAGCAGCGAGGAGGGCCCCGACGCGGGCGTGCGCGAGGCAGCGCCACGGCATGGCGACAGTGCGCGGGAGGAGAGAGACGATGGCGATCTTGCGGATAACCCCCTGGCCAAAATATTGCTCATCACGAACTGGTCCCTGGCTGCATTTTCCTATTTACCGACAAGTCCTTTTCTGCACTGGATTAAAATACCCAGCACGGTTCTGAATTAACTGGAGCAGTTAAACTCTTCCAAAAATTATGCCAATTTTTGGGTAGCCTCTTTATAACATTATGAAGCTCCCCTAATTTTTCCAGAATATTGAAAACCATTTGGTATGAAAATAAAATAGGGATTGCTCACAGGCAATTTGATTTTCCCTCCACTTATTTTATTTTCCAAATCAAAATAGTTTTGTCAAAATTAGATTTGGAACTTTTGAAACTTCCTTGACAAATATAGATGTCAAGATGTTTTTGTTTTGCAAGTGTGAGTGCCTTCATTGTTTTGAAAGTTGTTCTAGCAAGTGTGGCATTTTGGTTTTCAATGTTGCCCAACCATTTAGTGTGTTGATTAGCAACTTAAAATGAATGCCATGATGCAATGCAACACAAAAGTGAGAAATTAGCACCCATTTTTAGGTTTACTAATTTTGGGCTGTTACAACTCTACCCTCCTTACAGGAATCTCGTCCCGATTCTTAGAGTAGGAAAGAGGAAAAAGGGTACGACGGTACCACACGATCATCCTGCTTCAGGTGGCTTCTTTCTTGAAGAGGTTGGTTGAGGCATCATGAAGATCTTCATCGGCTTCACTTCGAGGTCACTATCAACTTTCACCATCGGAAAGAAGGAAACTTCACCGGAAGGATGGATCTTGGTGAATATACCATAACGGAGTACCTCCGAATAGAATGTTAGGATGAGACTTCGAGCATCCCTTGATTTGAGAGTTTGGAGACACAGACATTTGACGGGAGATTGATTAGAAGTTTCCGGTTGGCAGACAACCGTTCTCTCAAAAGATTCAGAATATGAACTTTGCACAAGGCCTTAAGTTTCTGAAGAAGAGTGTTGAAACTAGATTCCAACAGTTGAAGAGTTAACTTGTACTAGTCGGCTTGAGTAGAACTTTCCTCACGGAGGAGCATTTCAGATCACATGAGAAGGGTCGGGAAGGTGGGCATAGAGAACCTCAGAACTCCGCCAATGTTAGTATTGGGAACACTTCTTGATTTTCCAAACATCGGGACAAACTTCTTGAGGATCACCAACTATCGTTTTCTGATTTGAGAGTCAAACCTGGGGAGTGTAGAGATACTTCAGACTCAGCACCGGTAGGAATAAGAAGCTTTGCAATGCATACCAAAGGGTTACAATTGCTAGGACCCCAAGAGCTAGATTAAAATGTCTAACTCCAAAGGAGGAACGAGATTGCGGAACGCATGTATTAGCAACTGTCCGAAGACAATCTGCACCTACATGAATTACGTGCAAGGAGACACAGTTGAGCCATTCCTGGGGAACATCAAAGAATGAAAAAGAATTTTCCTGTAATCCTTCTCCTTCTTGAACAGTTCCACTAGTGGCTTGGAGGCATAGATGACATTTCTCAAGGAAGGGAGGTGACAACGTACCATACCAAGGATATTTGCACACACAGGATTGAGTTGGGATGATCCCGAGGAGACAAGTCAATTTACTCAGATCCACGGCGACATCTTTCAGCATTTACACGTGGACCAGAGAAAGTCATTTCTAACTTCGAGAACACATGCTTGTGACGACATGAGATAGTGCTAACAAGTTTACAATGCCACGCCCGCTATTCCATATAAATCTCCGCAAACATGGACGAAAATAAGAGGTAGTTGATGGACTCAACAACCAACTTATCTCGTTACTCCAAGATGGCCGACTTATATGTCACATGAACTGCATAGACATTGCTCAGATTAACACATTCCCGTAGGTCGGTCGGAGTTTGATTTGACGATAGCTTGATTCAATCAACAGATTTGGAGGGTAGCATATCCAAAGAAGAGATACCACCTTGTTTCAACATGAACAGGCTAGACATCCCCTTGAGAATGAACTATAACAGATAGAGAATACTTCAGGACATCCAACACGAATTCTTGGAGGAAGGAGTAGTGCAGAGAACCAGCTTACTCATAAGCTCGATTTTTCTTGGAGAAGGGAGTTGTCCGTGATGTTAAGCTTGGGCAGGCGAAAACCTGGCAAGGCTTTTGGAAGGAACAACAGAATATCACGATCCATCTACAGGATATCGCGACATAGCGGTGGATCTTGAGTTCGAGAGAGGATCATGCCGTTCGGGGCACAAGGAGATGGTTTTGGGAGCTTCGGCGTGAACCTAGCTCTTTGACCGAGGGAGGGCACCGGAGAAAACGAACTTGGCAACACAGCCAAATTCAACTTAGTGATCGGATAACCAATCATGTTAAGGAGGACAAGGAAAGTCCTTGGATCTCGGCGCAGTAAGAACTGCAGAGAGTATCCGATAGCCACATCATTGTTTACGCCTTATCATCCTGGAGTAACAAGTCACTCGGAGAATGAAGAGTAACAAAGTGTGAGAGCATCACTTCATCAAGAGGATCATGATACTTATCACAATACTTTGATATACAAGAGTGTGACACTCTAAGGTGGAGCAGAATAAAAGCTAAACAAGGCCCTCATTCTGAAGATTCCGAACTTGGACCTAGCCCGAGAAGTGGACAAGATACGGGAGTTTGTTTCTCCTACCAAGACGAAGTGGAAGTCTTGACGGATCAAGGAAGTGACTTGCATCGGAACACACCAATGCACGGTGAGAACATGACGGTCAAACGGAGGACACGGCTCGGAAGAAGAGCAAGAGTAGCAAACATGCTCAGGGAGAACCTCAGATGTTGATGATGCACCGGTTATTACTCCATTGTGATAACCATGCCCAAAAAGGAGGGACGCGGAGGAGTCAAGAACAGAGTTGGGAGACGTGCTAGAAGAATCCTTGTCGTAGACCCGATGGTTCCAAGACAGAACCTAGAACAAGGCTAGGGAAGAGCTGAAGTGAAGTAGCCAACGGAGGTGTGGCACATAGCCGGATGGTTGAGTCGGAAACATTAATGTCCACTCACGTACACAGAGTAGGGACAATAATGCTTTGGATAACACGAACAAGGGAACAGCGAGATGGGACTTGGGTTGAAGATCAGCATCATGTGCTACTAGCGAGAGTTAAGTAATCCAACTTAACACACACCAGTTGGCACAATCCGGGACCTTATGTTCAAGTCCTTGGGTTAAAACCCAAAAGAAAGGATTAAGAGATTAAGCTTGATAGGAATACAAGGGTTCGTAACGAACTGAATTGATAGGAATTTTCGTCGCACTCCAGACGGTTTCTCGGCACATGAAGCTTCGGATTGTAGCGCGGCGGGAGCAACTGGGCACAAAACACTAAAGGTAACAGGTGAGAAGTCCAACCCCGAAATCCTAATCATTTTGAAATAACAGATGAGAAGAAAAACTTTGAACCCAAATCGAGATAAGATTGCTCCGAGATTAGAAGGTAACCAGGTAAGGAGTAAAAAGAATCCTAAGATGGTTTTCACAACTCATTTTTAGGTTAAAATAATTTTCACAAACACTAGACTCAACGTCGACCAGTAGAAAGGGTTTCCTACAGGCAGTACTGCTCTGATACCAACTTGTGGCGCCCCGACCCGACTACTATACAGTGATACTGTGTCTCCGGTTACCCGTTACCACCAGACACACTACCAAAGCATAATAGAGAGATCAAGACTTGTGGAACAACTGGCACATCACAGACTCTCCGACACAAAACATTATAAGGCAACTCTTATAATAGAGAAAGATAGCAAATGACAACCAGAGGGCACAGCCCCAACAATACATCAAGCGGAAGCGAAGGGCGTTGTTCTAAACAACAAGAACCAAATATGGCCTAAGAGGCCTACAGATAAACATCCAGCGCCAGCTGTTCCGGGATGTCCCAAGCTGCCACCTGGGAACCCCAGACTACTCGTCGACGTCCACAAAGAACCTACCTTCGAGGTCGGTGAAGTCCTCTCCTGAAAACAAGCAAACGACGTTGAGTTCGACGAACTCGCAAGATTAAGAGCTAATATATGCTCCATGATTGGCTTTCACAGGTTTTATGGCTGTTTTGCATAAAGCTGATTTTATTTATAAAACACCACTCCATGGCATCGACTAATCAGAATATTTTTGAAGAGGGGTAAGAAGTAACTCTTTTCTTGTATCACCTTTCTCATCACCAACCATCATCACCATTGTACCTGTTCATCAAAGGCACCTCCCCGAATCACCCTCGAGGAAGTCAACCTTGCATTCGTGAAGTAGTACCTCTAGTACTCAGTTTTTAATCATTCCGTTAAAGTTATTCTATGATCAGCGTCCATTCCCAAGTCGTCCATAACCGTGGACACGGCTTTTCGAAAAGATTTATCCCTGCAGGGGTGTACAAAGTGGAAGTCCCCGGAGTCCCGAGGGGCCCCAGCTCCTTCGCCACGCGTACCGCCAGACTCATTGCCAGACATTAGCTCTCTTCCGGGGAAAGCCGGCTGAGTGTGAAACGGCTACAACCTTTACCTTGCTTAAGACTATCCAAGGATCATCAGTGGGGACGGAACAGGTTTGGTGACTCCTCCAATCCCCTGTCCCGTGGCCACTCATTTTCCTAAACCACACTATCCTCATCACAGTCTCGGCCACCATCCCAACGCACACGCAAATGGAAAGCCGAACTAGAGGACCCTCGGCTAGTCCGCCACAAGTTAGTCGGTCGATGGGGGTTCCATATAGCCCACGCATGGTTGCACGCTCAACTTGGTTCAAGAGGTCGAGAACTCGCACTTAGGCGGCGAGAACGAGACAACCCACCACATCCCATGTGGCCTCTCGTCCCCACCTTTAAGCATTTTATTATCCATCTCCACAATTCTCCACCATCAACATCACTGTCACAAGTTAACACCTGTTTCCAGCATTCACCATCCCTAGTACAACTAGGCATCTAACTAAGCATGGCTAAGCATTTGCATAGCATAGTAATTATATCAGGCCAACAATACAAACCTATGGTAATAGGAGGGGAAAACAGGCATTGGCATCGGAATCTTAATGCATTCTATAGGATACTCTAATCCAAGCAAAAGACATTTAGAACCGCATGCAATATTATAGTGGAGAAAATATTTGCGGAAAATAGGATAAGACATGCTCAGAGGGGGGATTACGCTTGCCTTGTTCAGGGTACGGGTAGTGATACGGATCCTCGGGGTATTGTGGAGTAACCCGGCTGCATGATCTAGCGGAGCATAAACATGGAAACAACAATCAATCACCACACATTGGTCACAATGCAATGCACAAGCACATGATGGTATGACAAGTTTATGCAATGTAACACCATAAAAGTTAGCTAACAATTTAAATGGAGGGCCAAATAATTAGTGCAATTATTTGGAAGCAACCCCATATTTAACTTAATGTCCACTTGCTTATAAATTTTCACATTACTAAGAAGTGGCTCAACTATGCATGAACATGGCATGATTAGATAGGTATTGCTCTTCTGATCGTTTCGGTACCTTACTTGTAAATTTTCTGAGTTCCGATGAACAAATAGTGAATTAAATAATTATTTGAATTTAATTCTTTTAACCAATTTATGAATAACATCAATAAATATTTGTGATCAAATATGCATGATGATGAAGATTCCGGAGGATTCATGTTTTTCTGAACATTTTGGTATAAGGAACACAATTTTCTGAAGTCCGGATAAAAGGTTATTACTTTTAGAATTTCCTCGCGAGAGAGCGATGAAACACGGAGGAATCATCGAGTATCGATGTCCGTAAGTGCGGGAGAGAGTAGCGGGGAACACACGCTACGAGGGAGACATAGAAAACGACAGCAGGAAGAAAAAACAGTGGAACCGGCCTCCAGCCCGGTTGGGCCGGCTGGCAGGCCGGCCTGCTAGCAGAGGCAACCGGCAGCCCGCCCGGTTTGGGCCGGTTGTGAGGCCGGGCAGGTGACAGAGCCTGCCGGCTCCCAGCCCGGCTGGGCCGTTCCAAAGGCCGGCCTGGGGCCCGAGGAAAACGGCACGCAGCCCGGCTAAGGCCGTCCTCTTGACCGGGCGAGCGAGCACGACGGCGACGTGCTGCGCGCACGGGCACGACGAAGGAACAGCGATGCGGAGCAATGGGAAGAGGGGAAGGTGCGCACGGCACGCGGTGCTCACCCTGAGGACGTGTGTGCTCGCGGTGGAGGCAGGGGTGGACGGAGACGGCCGGAGTCGTGCGGCGGAGCTCGGCCGGGGTCGGAGAGGAAATCGAGCGGCGTCGGCGATTTACGGCTTCCCCCGTCGATTCCTCCGGCGGAGAGGTTGCTGGCGACGTGGCGGAGCTGCCGGTGGTCGTGGATTTGTACGGGGCGAGCTCAGGCGACGGCGCCGAGCTCGGCCATGGCGGCGCGGGTGCGTCTCCGCGGAGAGAGACGAGAGTGAGAGGGAAAGGAGGGGAAAACGGGGGAGAGGCAGTGGGAGCAGGTGGGCGTCGTGCTGCTTGTGCTCCTGGCAGAGAGAGAGAGCAGCGAGGAGGGCCCCGACGCGGGCGTGCGCGAGGCAGCGCCACGGCATGGCGACAGTGCGCGGGAGGAGAGAGACGATGGCGATCTTGCGGATAACCCCCTGGCCAAAATATTGCTCATCACGAACTGGTCCCTGGCTGCATTTTCCTATTTACCGACAAGTCCTTTTCTGCACTGGATTAAAATACCCAGCACGGTTTCTGAATTAACTGGAGCAGTTAAACTCTTCCAAAAATTATGCCAATTTTTGGGTAGCCTCTTTATAACATTATGAAGCTCCCCTAATTTTTCCAGAATATTTGAAAACCATTTGGTATGAAAATAAAATAGGGATTGCTCACAGGCAATTTGATTTCCCTCCACTTATTTTATTTTCCAAATCAAAATAGTTTTGTCAAAATTAGATTTGGAACTTTTGAAACTTCCTTGACAAATATAGATGTCAAGATGTTTTGTTTTGCAAGTGTGAGTGCCTTCATTGTTTTGAAAGTTGTTCTAGCAAGTGTGGCATTTTGGTTTTCAATGTTGCCCAACCATTTAGTGTGTTGATTAGCAACTTAAAATGAATGCCATGATGCAATGCAACACAAAAGTGAGAAATTAGCACCCATTTTTAGGTTTACTAATTTTGGGCTGTTACATATCACTAGATTCATCATAAGGATATCCTTTTTTTTCCTTGAACAAGCACTCAAATGCGTAGTTTTGAAGAAGAAACGTGAAGATGAGCACAAAACCAACAACCGAGAACCAAAAAGAAAAGAAAAAGAAAAGAAAACAAAGGGATCCTAGGCTGGCCAAAAGAAATGGCAAGACTGAAGAAAAAGCTAACAACAGAGAAACTGAAACTGTACACCTAGCTAGCGAGTGTCTACACCGAGGCATCAGGGGGGAAGGCATGCAGCGCAGTCTCCTGATACCCTTTGGTTCAGCAACCATCTGCAGCTGAGCTTCGCATAAGATTGACTCAACCAAATAACAGTAGCTTGGGCTCGCATTGTTGGAAGATGCAGTCACGGCACAGGTTCCAGCCGAACAACATCATGAGGATTATGAGAGACAGGGCTCCTTTCAGCTTTTCGGCGCAGGCTTGATTAGCCACGGTCTTGAACCAGTCAGCAAAGGCATCTGTAGGTAAGGGGCAGATATCCCGCTCCTGATCACACAATGGGAAGACACGCTGGTTCGGCAGACGTCATTTGAGACGATCGGCAGTCCAGCAATGATTGGTCACTGCAAGCTACTCAAAGATCTTACACTGCGCCCATCCTCTCCAGATCGATATCCACTGCGGCGATTCGGCCATGCCTGCACACAGAGTTGAGTATGCTGATTTTGCCATGTGTTGCCCGACACTGACATCCTCCAAATGATTTGATCCTCCTCTTGGGGCAGCAGAACTTAGGAGTTGAGAATCTCAGCGAGATGAATAAAAAAGGACAGACCCAGTGCTAGAAGCTCCCACACCAGGTGGGGTCTGGGGAAGGATTATACGAGTCAAGCCTTACCCCTGCAAGTGCAATGCAGAGAGGCTGAGTCCAGATGAATGAATTCCACGTTTTCTTGAACGTTGAGTGTACCTGAGATCTCCCTCATAACACTAAAGATATTCTTATAATATCATAATCTGTATTTTTAACTAACATATTTATTTGAAAATTAACAATCGAACTTGCATATTAGAGAATGTCCAGAACAACGTGTATTTACGAACAGAGGAAGTATATTCGGTTTTTTGGCAAACAGATCAATTAAAGTTTGTCTGTTTTTCTGCAGAATTGTTATCTGTTATCAGGATCCAAACTGATACACTTACCAGTAGGACTTATGATTTTTTTTAATGCAGGTGGTAATAGTGCCTATCTGGAAAAAGGGTGATGAGAAAGGTGTGGTTATGGAAGCTGTAGCTTCAGTTCAAAACACTCTCAAGGAAGCAGGCATTAGAGTCAAAGTGGATGACTCAGAACTGCGAACACCAGGATGGAAGTTCAACTTCTATGAGATGAAAGTAATAACTTTTGCACTTCTAGTGGAATTTCAGTTCAGTCATTTCCTCTGTTTTTTCCATGTTGAGATATTAAGATATGTATGCCCCCATTACTTATGTATTGCTCAGCACAGTCACCAACTTAATTAAGATGAAATGATAATTTCTGTATGCGAGTCTTATTGTACATAAAGAACATGTCTTGGCTGAGTTAATTTTCGTTCATGTTTGTATATAGGCTATTTCTTGACATTTTTTTCCATTGTTTGACAGGGAGTTCCTATAAGGATTGAAATTGGTCCCCGTGATGTAAAAAATAGGAGTGTTGTGATTTCTAGGCGAGATGTCCCTGGAAAGCAAGGGAAGGAGTTTGGAGTGTCTATGGAACCATCAGTATTGGTGGACCATATAAAAGGTCGTCTAGAGGAAATTCAGGCATCCCTTTTACAGAAGGCCATCGAATTTCGTGATAGGTATACTTATGTCCAATTTTTTCCTTTCTGCATTCCTGTACCACCCTTTCTCCATAGGCAGAATAACTTTTAATGTCAAAAGCTTGAAAATATGTGTTTGACTCCAACATATGGGATTCTTTCAAGGGATCTTTTCTTCTTCTGAACCAAGCGATCCTTTTCAATCCTGCAGTAACATAGTTGATGTGAGCTCATACGAAGAATTGAAAGAGGCCATTGCAGAAGGAAAATGGGCAAGAGGTCCATGGTCAGCTAGGTAGGTCAAGTTGAAATAACTTTTGTTTGTATTACTTGGTCAACATTATTTTCTCTTTCCGTAATCTAATTGGTCTGTTGTAAACTTCAGCAAAGCTGATGAGCTGAAGGTGAAAGAAGAGACCAGTGCTACCATCAGGTGCTTCCCGTTCGAGCAGCCAGAGGGTGAGAAGAAATGCTTCATGACCGGCAATCCAGCTGATGAAGTTGCCATTTTTGCCAAGTCATATTAGGTCATTTTTGTGCTACCAGTGATCAAAACAGTTAGTTTGCACATTTTGGTTTGTTGTCTCCACGGTTTTTCTGCGGCATTTACTTATCGATGAAATGCTCATACTGCTGATATTTTCCATGTAAATTCATGATTACCTAGATTATACTCCTGTCATGATTGTAGTCTCATCTTAGCAAAACACCAGGTGCCACTGTATAAACAAAGTTACTTGCCAAGTTTGTATTGGCTTTAGGGTAAATGTCCTGTTCTTGCAAATGTATTATTTCCTGACACAAATTTCCCTCTGAGATAATTTATTTAGAGAAAAGTTAGATCAGGAGCACTGCAAAGATGAACCAAAATTTCAAATACAATCATGGATGTATTTTCCAACTCAGTTATCCAAAACTAATGTCAAGGGAAAAATTCCTCACAAGATGATTTTCTCATACTAAAAGGCAGGTTTTTAGCAAGAGTTTTTATTGTTTCTAGCATAGAAATTAGAAATTACTACGACAATGTGCAACTGAAACTGCAATACACGGCGCTTGGCCTTGACAGTATCCATGACCAGACTCACGCCGCATTGACGCTGCTGTTCGGATCCTACATGATACGTTCAGACATAGAAGGCAGCCGCCGGAAGAAGTTGATCACTGGCGCCGGCATCCGGTCCCTGAACATGGGGTGCCGGAGATAGTAGAACCCGGCGACCACGGCCACCACCTTCATGGGCACCATGTACAGCAACATGGCCACGACGACGCAGAGCGCCACGAACATCCCGGTTGCTCGCGGGTCCCGCCACGACACGAGCGCCTGCAGCCTCTCCGCCTGCGTCGCCACGTCGCCGACCATGGCCTGCAGCCGCGCGCCGACCATCCTAGCGCGGTCGTACCGCGCGCGCACAACCTCCGGCGGCCTCGCGCTCGGTATCGTGTCGAACTCCTCATCCAGCTCCTCCCTGTCCGGCGCCTCCGCCATGGACGCGCGCACGCACGGGTGCGGCGCCGGGGCGCGCGGCCTGCGCCGGTACTTCCACACGCCGACGGCAGCGACGTGGAGCGTGAGCGTCGGCACGACGAGATCCGGGTGCCACGCGAGAGGACGAGCACGGCGTGCGCCATCATCGTCGCCGTCGGGTTCCGCCACGACCTGGTGTCCTCCGCCCAGCGCGCCGCGTCGGCCACCCACGACAGCGCAGAAACGGCGCGGTTCCAGTTGGCGCGCAGCTTCCGCATGCTGAACCCGCGGGGCTCCGCTGCGTCCAGAATCCACGTCGCCACCTCCCGCCGCAGCGGCGGCTCGGCACGCGCCAGGTGCGCCGCCGAGATGCGCGCCGCGGCAAGCCGCAGCGTCTCGCGGCTCGCGACCGGGATGGGCCGCAGGTGGTGCATCGCCGGCAACGCTGGCTGCCCGTACATGTGCAGCACGTCGAGCACCGTCCCTGACGTGGCGAAGCGGACGGCCAACTCGACATCGCCCATCCTCTTCGCGCCGGTGGGCAGCATCAGGATCAGCGGGTACGTGCCGCGGTACACGCGGCCGTTCTCCAGTGTGGACAGCCGTATCCGCACCTTCCCCATTGGCCGAGAGCACACGGCGTCCTTCCCGCCGTCCGACGGCAGCGGGTCGTCGAAGACGCCGACAGTGAGCACGGTGCACGGGTCGTAGACGGGCCACGTGTACTGCTCGTTCCACGCAGGGTCGAAGCTGTCGGAGATGGTGCGCGTGCGCGCCCATTTGGGGCCGTACTTCGCCACGGCGTAGGCATCCGTGCACCCCTTGCCGTCGGCGGTGCGCATCGGCAGGAGGCCCTTGCATCCGACGATGCCAAGCTCCAGGACGCCGACGGGCGGGCGCCACAGCTGCCGCGCCGACGGCCTGAAGTCGCTGCTCGCATACGGCGGTTCGTCGGCGACGTGGTAGCCACCGTCGAGGCACACGCGCACGTGCAGCCGTCCGCCGTGCATGTGCATGGCCGCCCTCTTGCCCACTTTCCTCATGGCCTCGTCGGATGGGAGCAGATCCAGCCATTTGGACGCCACCTTCCGGTCGTCGACGCGCCGCTCGATGGCCGCGAGCGATATGCTGGCCGAGCCAACAGGGAAGGTCTCCTTTCCGTGGCGTACCTCGAGGGAGATGACGAAGCAGTCGTCGTCGATGAACGGCTCTGCAGCGACGAACACCAGGTCTTCGTTCCACGCCGGCCCGCCGTTGCGGTTGACCACCGTGGTGCGGGTCTTAAGGGACTGGAAGCCCAGGGTCCCTCGTACAGCGATGCCGGCATCGCGGGGCGGCGCTGCCGTGAGCGTGTCCTGCGCCTCTATGACGGTCAGGCGCAGGAGCCATAACTTGGGCGAGACGTACACCTTGGCTCGCGATGCGGCGGCGGCTGAAGACGACGACGACGCTGGGGAGTCCGCTTTCCAAGCCTCGGCGAAGGCCTCGTCAGCCTGCGTGCCCGCCCACGTAGCGACCATCAGGTCGGCGCCGGCGAGGCGGCGCCCACCTTCCAGCCTGTACCACTGCGTGGCGAGCGGCCCGTCGGGTGGGTCTCGCGCGTGCACGTCGGCTGTGTCGAAGCAGAGCCCACCAAGGAAGCTGCGATCGTCGGCCACCGATACGTCGGAGTCGGGCGGGAGATCCCACACGGAGACCTCGAGAGTGGGCCCGGGGAGTCGGTGGTCGGGTCGCGCGCGAAGGCAAAGGTCTGGTCCCACTCGAAGAAGGCGCCGCGGCGCGCCTCCCGAGTGGATGCGTGTCGGCCGCCGGCAGCCACACGCACGTGCGGCTGAGCCCTCGCCGGCAGCCCCCTCGCGCGCACCACCCTGACGAACAGGTACGGCATCTTGTCCACCAGGTCGTGCTTGGATCGTTCCATGGGCACATCCGGTGGCGTCGGCGCCGGACGCGGCGGCACCGGCACCTGCCTTGGCATTGGTGTCGGGTTCGGTGGCGGCGGCGGGGTCTGTTCTTCCGGCGGCCTCTCTGACGCTGCTCCATCTGAAGCTGGCACCGCTTCCGAACTCATTACCGGTGCATCTTCCGTTGCCGGAGCCGGCGCAGTCGTGTCAGCTTCCGGTGTCCTCTCCGTGCTGGCTTCGTCGCCAGCTGGTGGCGCTTCTTGTGCTGCCTCAGCTGCTGGCACCTCTGCCGGCTGGCTCCGCTCATCTGTCGGCACCGGCGGTGGGTCCGCAGGCGCCGGAGAAGCATCAGGATCCGTTGGTGGCGCATCTTTGGCGGCCTCTGCAACGGCTGCAGGAGGATCACCGGCAGGTGGTTCAGGCTCCGGCGGCGCGAGAGGCTCGTCGAGGTAGTAGACCTTGAGGCCGATGTCGCCGCGCACCCAGCTGAAGAAGTTCTTCTTCTCGAGCGGGAAGTAGATGAGCGCCTCCTCGCCCTTGCGCACGAACTGGCGCGCGTCGAGGCGGACGCGGCCGAGGAAGTTGTTGCGGCGGCTGGGACCCACCCTCACGTCGTGGAACACGGAGATCTCGAGCGGCTCGCCGGCGACGGGGTCGACGCCGCCGGATCCAGGGCCAGGGAAGTTGAACTCGAGTGGCTCGTTCCACGCCGGGTTTAGGTCCCGCGTCACAGTCCGCGTCTTGCGGCGCTGCCCGTCGAAGTCGGCGCGCGCATACGGGCTCGACGTCCCCGTCCCGTCCTTGGGCAGCAGGTTCCGCGCCTCCACTACCTCCACCAGCAGCTTCCTCACCGTCGCCGCCATCAAGCATGCGCCCGTGCCGGCGATCGATTGATCGAAGTCGTTTAGTCTAGCTAGCTAGGATTTCCCGACCGGTGCAAACCCCGATGAGCTCACAAGACATGGAGTTGTGTGTATCGAGTGTGTCAGTGACTCAGAGTGGAAGACTATAAATAGAGTTTGAGATGAGAAATTGAGAATAGCATGGCAAAGACTGCTTATTCAAAACAAAAAACAAAAAACAAAAAGAGAGAGGAAAAACGAGTTTCTTGCGCATGAAGGTGTGGAACGAAGGTGCTTATCTTCATGTGCAAGAACCTCATGTATATTGAAAAGTTAAGTATGGTGTCTCCAAAAAAGTGGAGTATATTATCTGTGACATAATTATCAATGATTTTATGCTCTTAGAACCAATATACACCTTTTATATCTTTGAGCACTGATGCCTTTGAAAACATCACGTGCTATGTTTGATCCGAGGATCCGACAATAGTCCATGGGTATCACTCACCTTCTTAACAAGAAGGCATCGTGTTGAGGCTATGTCATGACTCACAATTTATGTTCCTTCTCGAGGTGAAAATCTACGAGCCCGACACTCAGGCGACAACCATGGATGTGTCATTTTGGACCCAAACATCTTCGTTGGCAGTGTGCGATTGTAGGGGGGGGGAGGGGGAGGGGGTGAGAACTTTGACTGGTCGTTTTGTTGTTTTAAAACTTCTGTGTGGGTGTGTGCATTGGCTTGTGATGAGGTCACGGGTTCCGGATAGGGTTTATCTTCATCACCTATAAAAAAAACTACTATGTGTTTCTCGCCAACGACGATGCCGGTCCGTCCCGTCTCTGAAGGCACTTGAGGCCTTGGAGGTGCGGCGGATCACAGTCCCTCCCGGTGAGGGGTTTTCATCCTTGTTTTTTTAAAGTTCAATTTAGCGTCTTCTTCAAAACGGTGAGGCGGATGCTACATCCTGAAGTCAGAATAAGGCCCTTCTCATCATATGTCTGTTCCGGTAGTGTGGCTAGCGTCGGTAGAGGACACGTGGAGTTGTGTGTCCGGTCGTTTTTGGTATTCACTTGTGGGGTTGCACGTCGGTCTCCGCTATTAATAGATCGCTAAAATTTTCGCAAAAAAAACTACTTGCACTGTACTATTAATAGATCGGTAGAATCTTTGCATATACGTGCTCAACGAAAGATTCCCTCCGTTTCTAAATATAAGATGTTTTAGCATCAAATATAGTCTAGATACAGATTAAATAGACATACAAACTAAAAATATCTAAATACATATGAATGTGTAAAAGGTTAAAAAAAATTATATTTAAAAACGGAGGGAGTAGACACGAAACAAATGGCAAACGGAACGAATCCAAAGTTAGTGATGAAACAAGCAGCTAGAGGAGCTCCCGAGGATCTGGAATGTACCAGGCACAATACTTTCACCACTAGACCTCATCTTTATAAAGCTTAAAGTTCAGGAGGAGACGGGCAGATCAAGATTCCAAGAATCCTTTTCTTCCAAAAAACATTGATAATATTATCTTGAGAACAAAAGAAGATCCCTGTGACAGTGTGTGTGAAAGTGGCAGTGGCTACTTGGAATAACCGAACGCCTTTTGCCTATGCCTTTCCGGCGGTGCTGCTCATGTTTAGCTGTAAACGAGATAATGTGATTGAGAATGGCAAAGCAGTGAGTCATGAAAGGCGAAAAGGCGGAGGCCATCCACGCCGACCATTCCCTTTCTTTGTCCCCATCCTGCCGCCCACGCCCTACCATTATCAGGTTACCACTCACGTGCCTCGCACATGATCGTCACTTCAACGCCCATGCAATTCGGGTTTACATGAGGTTAAAATGTTGCCGGGGATTGACTACAGCATCGATCTTGCGAGCAAGGTACTCCCTCCGTCTTTGAATATAAGGCCACATACTGTTTTTTTGGACAAACTATAATCATTAATTTTGGCAATAAACTCTTAGTTATATACCACAAAAAGTATATCATTGGATGCACATTTCAAAAAACTTTCCAGCGATATATTTTTTACGAAATATAACCCATATTTTGTTGAGCAAAATTAAAAGTCAAAGTTTGACACGAAAAACTAAGTGGCCTTGTATATAAAAATGGAGGGAGTATCGAGAATTCCAATTGTGCCATGGTATATAGTTTTGCTACTGCACTGCAAGAATATCATGTAGTTTCACAAATGCTGCTACATGTGAGATAGTAGTTACTAGCTTAAATTCAGTAAAATTTATTCAGAATCTTAAAAACATACTGTATTTCCCAGGGTACTTTGAGTTCACACGAAACGAGACCACCGACCGAGCTATGGTTGGTGCTCACCACCCGCCACCGTAGGTTAGGTTAGCACCAGTACGCGACATTATGGGATCACATGCCATGTCTTTGCTGTTTTTCACTTTCGTGTCAAAAAGATACTACTACTAAACACATAGATAGACAAGCATAGACCCTATCAAATTGACCATCCAACCAAATGCTGAAAACTCACCGGACATGAGAACCCGCAAAGTCACCCTATCTTTTACACTTTCCAAGCATTGGCTCCACAAACATGGCAAAAAACAAGTTCCAAGGGCAAGCTAGAAGAATGGGTAACCTGATCAACATTTCACACCAGCCAAAGCCAAAGGGTGACTGGCCAAAGTGAGACTTGAAATAAATGAAAGGCTGAGTGCAAACAGCACCAGTTTATCAACATTGGCAGCCGGCTATGCCAGCCAAGCCAAGCAGGGTGACCAGATCTCACAGCTATATGAGATGATTTCTGCGGCGGAAAAAAAAAAGCCGAGAGAAGCTTCCAACTTTATTGGACAGTACTAGAGTTAATGGAGACTGACTGTACACTTGAATGTACACTGGAACGGGATGGTGTGCCTAAACAAGATCAGTAACTCTCTTCAGAGACCGAGGCCGTCATTGCTTAGACCTGCGGCTTCATGATCCTCACGCTGCTGTAGAAGCGCTTGAAGTCCTTCATCGCTTGCTCCTCGATCTGGATCGAGCGGATGGAGGACGGGGCGTCGCTATCTGGCTTGAACCAGCGGTTGGGGACGTTGTCCTTCACGCCAACAACCTCTGCCGCTGCACCCTGGGATGGTATGGCAAAGCCTGATGTCCTGGTTTTCGGACTGTGGGAGATGACGCCATGGTGCCGTTTCTCCTGCTCGAAAAATAATCGGTTTGGATCAGAGGCATGTGATGGAAAACGTGAGCACTTTTGCAATTTGTTTTATCTCTGCAAGATAAAAAATAAGTGTTAGGTAACATGAGCTCAACCTGCTGCATCTGTATGTCCCTGAGTGAAGGCCGAGATACATTCGGTGAGGTAGCTGAAGATGACCAGGGTGGTGTGCTCTTGTCCCCTCCATGAGCAGGAACTGAGCGAGCAGACGTAACAGATATTGGACTTGAACACGCATCTGGCATGAACGAAGAAAGCCGCAAACGCCCAGCACTGTCAGGTGAATCCTGATGGCGGTCTTTTGTTTTGGTTGTGATCAGCTCGTTCGTCTTCGACTTCTGCTCACTTTGTATATCCCGAAGGGAAGCAGGTCCCTTTGTTATCTTAGCCCCACCCCAGGCAGGTCCTTCTTGCTTTGGCGTGACAGGCACAACAGGAGTAGGCGGGCTTGGTTTTGGGTTGTCATCAAGAGCACCACTCAGAAACAACGACAAACCACCTTTCTTATTCTTCTTCTTTGAGGAAGTTGGCCGGGAAGGTTTGTTCCCCAATGGACAAGAGATGGCTTTTGTGTTACTGAAAGTGACATCCTCCAATGGTTTGATTGGATCAGTATCACGCGCTTCCTGCTTGAGCATTTAAGTTTATCAGTGCCATTGCTTTTTAAACACATATAAATCTATAATTAACAAGAGGATGATTAAAAAAAGTACGACAACGAAATACCAAGAAAGATAGGATCCTACTAAAAGGAAGAAACAAGATACTCCGCAGGATCAAATACTTATCTCCCATGGAAGCAACACACAGAACAGGTACCAAAAGAATAAAGTTAGGCATGGCTTCTCACTTTCTCAGCATAGGTCTTACTAAGACCACAAAACATAAATTTAGCATCAAGAAAAGCAACGATGCAAGATCTTAGTCAAACGAATGAACCAACATAAGCTAACATATATCCAAATGATGCTAGCAGCTAGGATCAGGGATACTACGAGTTTCAAAATTATACCAGATGTCACCAGTAAGGCGATTAGCTAGTACAACCTGATTTATTTCTTCCAAAGTAAAATTTGAAGCCTAGTAATTTTTGTTTTATTTTTGTGGACAAGTTATAAATATACTAGTATACTACATGAATAGAGATGAAAAAGTAGATGATACTTGCACAGAAATTCAGACACCTAATATTTTTTACCGGTATGGCTACTTAGTACGACAAGATCTTTCACTTGCTAGGATACAGGCATGAGACCTTATAATAATAAGCACATTTGCACAGACAATATATGATTCTGAAAGAACCTAAGAAAGATAAAAGCGTGCAAACCTTTTCTGAAGTTCTCTGGGCTGGCAAGACATCTGAAAGCTCCTTAATGTGGTTTTGCTCCTTGTCCTCATCTTTTATAGAGGGAGTATCAGATTGTGCTGCCTGCTTGCTTTTCTTCTGTTTCTTAGAACTCTCAGGTTTTTTAACCGAAGGTCTTAAGAATACTTCTGATGGAAAGCCAAGCTCTGCAAGTTCACTCTCAAGGGCAGCTCTAGACCCGAGCTTTGCTAGCTGTTGATCGTCAAGCTGATGACCATCCAGTTGCTTAGCCTCGAGCGTTTCAATCTGCTGCAGTTTCTTGCGAAGTGCCCTGATCTGCTTGGAGACTGCTTGTTCAGCATTGCTTTCTTTCTGAAGGAAGTTGCCGTATTTGACATTCCATATGACTTTAATGCAGGCTTCTGACTGTCCCTGAGCCTAGAGAATCCTCCTGCGCTATCTCCCTCTGCATCACTATCAATGACAGCAGGATAAGTAGCTGTTACTGTGGGAAGACGGCGGTGACTCCAGGGCTCCGAGGATTTTTCGTCCAGCAATCTCTCTAAGTTTGCAAGAATATCAGGAGAGGCATTCATAATTGAAGGAGCTGCCACTGTGAAAATGTAATCAAGGTTGCGAATAGCTGTATCCTGCATCACATCGAACAACAGAGTATCAGAGATCACTATATGAAAACAATTAAGCACGGACAAAGAATAAAACATATCGGTATGTGAAAAATATATAGTGCATGTAATCTGCAGCGCACCAGTGCATTACCTCGCAGTGCTTCTTGAGCTCCTGGGCTTCCAAAGAGTCAGCAACTTCAAGAAGTTGTATAGCATTCTTTGGCTCCATCATATACTGAATTGCAACTTTCTCACAAAGGCTTTTCAGACTGGGAATGCCTTTGCTCATTTCACAGTGTTTCCAGATGGATCAGTTTCAGGCTGGACATCATTAAACAGGATGTCTTCATCCAACTCTTCCATCATACCACTCCATTCTAATGAGGACTTTTTGGCTTGGATTTTGGGTTTCGGCGGATACTCCGGATGGTAAATGCTGAAACCACAAGCATATGTGTTTCACCAACACAAACTGACGATGCTCGCTTAACACCATTCACTCGAGTAAATACTGGAGTTTCGTCCTTACGTTTCTTTGCATCCCACATGAAAACATCACCAGTTGATGTAGCCAGTGCAGTCCAGTACTTTCCAGCCGAGATGCTCACAACATTCCTTCCACACATTGAGAATACCTGTGCAGGCACAGTTTAAATGTAAACATGAACACAGTTCCGCTTTAGAGATAGTACCGTCAAAATGTAACAACCGAACCTGTTGGCATCTTAAATCAGGATCTGATGAATTCCAGTAGAAAAGAGCACCATCAGCTGTTAGAGCAGTACTGTGCATCACTCCAGCAGCCACTGATATCACCTGAAGTCGCTCCATACGATGGAACTTCACGTTTGTATTTCCACCCTTCTTAAGACATCTAGCTATTACAACACGGCGTGGGGTCACAAGGCGATGACCCCAAGTGAACACCTGGAAAAGAGGATGACATCACCAGACTGTTAACTTTCTTGGTGTTAGAAAAATGTGTATAAAATATAGAGCTCCAACAAGTATCAACTTACTTCACTATCAGCCCCTAAAACCAGCGTATGGTATTTTGCTGCAGATACACCTTTCAATACTTTTCCTTTCAAATACTCTACCATCCTTGGAATGCAATTGGATGCTGAGTTTGAAGTGCCATAGCCTAGCTGACCCTCTTTATTGGAACCCCATGTGAACACTTCACCTGTCTCGGCAACCGCTGCTGAGTGCTTGTTTGCAGCAGCTACAGCAATTATCCTTTGTTTGAGCGAACTAACACGCCTTGGTGTTGGTTGGGTATCGACAGAAGGGTAACCAAGCTGACCCTCTGCATCATGAACATTTTGTTATAGGCCGTAACACCATACCAGTATCAAGGACTAAACGACATAACGTGCTTGTCCCTAATTTTTAAAGTTTCTCGTTGCTGGGAATGCATCCAAGATACATCACACAATTACACGTTCACATATACCTCTGTTTGATCCCCATGTAAACAGTTCACCAGCCTCTGTAGCAATCACTGTATGATGTTTGGCTGCAGCCACAACATTCACTTGTTTACGGCCTAATCCTACTGTTACTTGGCGAGGGGTAACCACAGCTGTCGTATGGCCACTGCAACAAAACAATACTTACCCGATGAATGGGAATTCTAACACCAAAAATTCCTGAGACATTAGTGCTCAATTACTGTTGAAATAAAAGCTAGCGACTTTAGGCTTCATTGATGCCTTTAAATCTATACATATAAGACAAGTTACCAATAAAGTCATGTGGGGATAACCATTCTCTCCTTTATATAGAAAATGTTCTTGTGATTGCTTACCTCTGAATATCAGGATGACCAAGACGACCACCTCGACCAAAACCCCATGTGTATAATTCACCATCAGAACTAACTGCTACACTATGGAACTTTGATGCAGCAACTGTTTTGATGTATGACCCATGCAAGGCCTCTACTTTGCATGGTAGTTTCTGTATGTGGGCATTACCAGTCCCCAGTTGATAGTTTGTTCCACTTCCCCAACCGAAGACTTCCGTTGCAACTAAAATGGAAAAATACATAAAGAATTTTATAAAGCATACCCTAAGGAAATTGCCAAAAGGACATACTAACGTTAGCACAGAAACACTGGATAAAATTAGAGACAAATTAACTGTCTTCTGAAACCAAAGGAGAGCTATGCTACCTGAACTAGGAGAATCCCCATTGGCCTGTGATACAGGGCCAGAGAGAAGATCAATAGGTGTGCGACCCTTGCTGTCCTCCAAGTTGAGGGATGCACCAAATTGCAGAAGAACACCAGCAATACACAAGTGGCCAAAATGAAGTGCTCTATGGAGGCTGCTCCAGCCAGATTCCCCATCCTGCATAATCGGTGTTTTAGGGACAATCTACATATAAATGTCTTTCTCAATGAAAATAATATTTTACAATTTGTTTTGGTATCTGCACTACAAGCTTTCCCCTACCAGGCATACACTTTGTAGAATGCCCAATCCAGTAACACGGTCATTTGATAAATTCAGGCTAGGTTAACAAAAAAAGTAATGCTCGATCAAAAGGATATGAAACATGCTACATGAAGACAGTGTACATACCCTTGCATCTGGATCAGCACCTGCATCTAGGAGCCGCCTGACAATTGGGAGGTGATTTCTCCATGTTGCAAGGTGGAGGGCACTAAGGCCAAATGCATTTCTACCATCAATGCTTGCACCACTTTTTTTCAACAAAACCAAAGCAGATTCCACTTCAGCTATTGACCCTTGTTTCGAAACAAGGCATAAATCCTTCAGAGAGCTTCCAGGACAAGGTCTGCGAGCAGCAGCTTGCTTTGACATGCCTGGCGGAGATACTGAAGTCTCCATGACACTCCAGGTACTCAATAGTATCTACAAGATTACTGAGGAGAATTAGTACTATGTCACAACAATAAGAGACTAACATTTCTTCAAATTAAAATATCATAGTACCTAGCAAATTCGGTACCTAGAAAGGCAGCTCGACTGTTGAACTGCTTGCCATAAGTACTTGACGGCAACACTGTTCTCGTACTGTTTGACTATTGGAAACTAAGTTTATGTTGATCCTAAACAAAATACAAGTCTGGTATAATTACAGTTCTATCTCTGTAAGGAGAACTTGGCAGGATACTTGGATGAATATCATCTCCACTATCTAAGACTGTTCTTCTATCCTATAAACTAGCCAGGTAAACTAGGACAGCATGGCACTAGATCTTCATCCTGAGCCCAATTATTTATTAGAGTTCCATGAGGTTAGGACGCTATTCCATGTCAGAATGGGATGCTAGATAACGAAGCACCCATAGAATAGAGATCAACCTGCAAAATAAAATGGATGTAAATTATGAATAGGATCTAATGTGGAAAGTAGAGTATAAATGTAAGATTGTACGTGCTGAGATGCACAGTAGATAAGTTGAATGATGAAACTAGCTCTTCAAGATACAGGAAAAAAAAATATTATAAATCTTGTGAATTGATATATCTCAGTTTGAAAATAGCATCAAGTAATGGGATAAATATTAATGCACAGACAATATGTGAGATTTCTAATTGTCAAGAATACCAATGTATAATGAGAAACAGGCCATCATAAAAAGCATTAGCGTTCTACAATCAAATAGCAGGACTATTTGGTCTTACGCAAATTTATATTTGTACTAGAAGTCAACCTACCAAAAAATCCTTGGAAATATTGTATCTAACACAACAAAGAAATAAAATCTCCCCTAGACAGTGACCTCTTGCATTCTTGTTCTTGTTTTCAATGAAAAATAACCATCACATCCAATTAAAATTTATGCTCTAGCACATCGATCGCTCCATCTAGAGAGAACCAGCAGCTTTTGTCTTAATCAGGTTTGCAAAAGAATAAATTGCCGCATTCCGTAGTATGAGGCAAAGTATAAGAGGAAAATAATTGTATAACATTTCTGGAATTTATCTAATATCTGATTAACCAAGCTAAGTAACAGACTTTCCGCAGCTTCGTTCTTCATAGAATCTGTAAATTGAGCCTATACTGAAACTAGAAAAGGAACATACTGGTTCACATCTACGTTGATCCAGGCTTCAACTCGTACGAACGCTTCGGCAGACAGAAAAAGGTATACACACACGGCACAAGAAATTAACCACAATACTCTGTGTAGAAGCCTGTAAGGTATACATACATGGATGATACATTTCAAGTTTTCAACTGGTTCAACACAATTGAATAAGTCCCAAGTAATCTTTGGATGATCGGCTAGTTAAACATAAACGGCGAGACCACATCTGGGAAAATTGATCAACGACACACATCTCAGAAGAAGACATATTTTTCAGCCCCAACCATAAGTTACCTTAATGAGGAACAGCATATGTATCACATTGCCAAAGAAAAAAGAGGGACAAGCAAAGTTCACACAAAAACAAGTAATAAGGGAACATATCAGCATTTGCACCTACAGATCAGTCGGACTCTGAACAGATATGAAAACTAGCCATTTTCATAGAGCTACTCAGGAATCTCCACCAAAACTTTCAAGAAAGCCGAAATGAAGAGCAATTGAACATCTGAATAGCAATTGTTTGCTTCACAAACAATAGGAGTAACCGATCCCAAAAAGAAAAATCACGCATTCACAACCGCAAAAACTGCCACGCAAACCGGATCAAGCGACCGGACAGGACCAGCATTGCGCCGCGCAACCACCCTCGAAATCCTTCCTCTCCTACCAAGAAACGGATCTGGGACCAAACAGAACCGCGCATAGCAGTCCCTCCCCGCAGAACGGAAGCAGCATCAATCCAGATTAACCCTCTCGCTCTCTCGTACAGGAGAAGATGAATCCGGTAACCCCGAGAGAGAAGGAGAATGGGAGAATCGGCTGACCTTTGGATTGGATTGGACTCCCCGTCAAGAACACATGCTGTCCTATCTCATCCCCTCTCTATCTCCGCGGGAGGGCTGCGTTTATGTGGGAGGGGGAGGAGGGGATCCCGGCGTGGAATATGCTCCGGTTCGGGCGCGACGCAGGAGGAGGAACTGCTCCCAAACTCGGCCACCGCCTCGCGCTGTCTCTCTCCTTTCTCTCTCTTGGTTTCCTGGTGCGCGTGTGGTCCCTCTCTGCGAGGTGGGGGAGCGGCTGGAGGAGAGCGAGCGGTGAGATACGCCAAAACGGATATCCGTGGGAAATCTTTATTCCACGGTACGTCATTCACGAGTTGGGGGCTTTGTGTTTTTTACGCTATAGCCCCTAAGGTTTGTTACATTGTCGCGAACAGCGCTTTTTTTTTTTTTTGAAACAAGGCAAAAGCTTTGCCTTTTATATTTATACAGGAGAAACAAACATGATACGGCCGAAGACAAAATAAAAAGAGTCACACAGGTCGGGGCCTACTAAACGAAAGAAAAGTATCCCCACGATAATCCAGATCATCCTACTCCGTCCAGTCTCTCGGAAAGAAAAATCGTCATTTCTTCAAAATGCGACTAGGCGGCGCGGTCTGGGACCAGGAAGCAGATCAGACGGAGACGTCCAGCGCCGTCGGTGGCGGGAAGTCGCATCCCCCTGGGCCAGCCAGGCCAATCAAAGCGTCATCGAGTGCCGTCATGGACGGCAATTTCAGCCTGAAGAGGGTATTCAACCCATCAATTTCCGAAGCAGAGAACGGACGAGACTTGCAGATGTTCGTGAATTCCTTCGTAGCGTTCACCAGGGGCATGTCTCCAAAGTCGAGCCCCATTTTCTTGTGGAGGACATACTGCGCTTTGTCGACCGCTGGGAGTTGTGGCTTCGTCGCGAGCCTGCTGCTGCGACGGTCAGGGGCGGGTAGGGCCGCAGGAGCACATGGCATTGGCGGAATAGGCGTGGGCAGGAGCGGGACAGTCGGCCTGCTGAACAGATCCGCAACACAACGTATCACGGAGCCTGATGAGGGAGCAGTACCACCAGCGTCAGCAACAGCATCGTCGTCAGCGTCGTCATCAGTATCGGCAGCGAGGAGGAGCGTAGCAGCCTCCACGTCCGCAACAGACTGAAACTCACTCCTCGTCAAGTCGTTGTCGTTATCAAGGCCGTCTTCGTGCGCCACCTCCTCGACGTCCAGCAGCAACACCTGCTGATCCAGCTCGGTGAGGCATGGCAGGAGCTGCTGCATCTCCCCGTCATCCTCGTCATCGTCACTGGAAAATCCCCCGTCGCACAGTGCGTCGTCAGGCGAGAGCAGCTCCATGGTGAGGCTTGCACCCGGAGAAAGCAGTGGGTCATGGCCAATCAGCAAAGGGGGCTCGTCGACCACCTCATGTCGCACTTCCCCTGTCACAGCCGGTGACAGCTGCATATGCACCTCTAACTCAGTCTCATCGCGGTCGTCGTCCTCTCGTTGCAATAGCAGCAGCCCCAGGCCAGCCCTCTCGTTCTCCTCTGAGAGTGCTCCATCCACGCTCACTTTGTAGCACCTCTCGTTGGCCCAAACCGCCTGTGTCGCGACATCATGCCCCTCCTCTTCTTCCCAGCTCACAGGCACCTTGCGCTCCGAGTCTTGCTCAATCTGGTTCTGGCGACGATCAACCTCGGTAGTGGCGGTGTTGATGCCGATCAAGCCCCAAGCGCTCCTGCTCGGGCAGTCCTTGATAGCCGCTGTTGTCGCGTCGTCGATCAGCGTGCCACTTGCCGCGGCCATGCCAAACGCCGAGGAGGCGAGTAAGGACGACGAGAGCGTGAAGTCAGGCGGCGACTCCCGAAGGCGCTGCACCCAGTCACGACACGTGTGTCCGAACGGCGAGAGCGGCGGCGTGGCCGGGCTGCGTAGGCTCGGAGCAGGGGGAGTGACGCCCAGGAACGACGGCCTGGCCGCGCGCGCGGAGGAGAGGCCCGCACTCATGAGCTTTTGGAGCTGCGCCGCGATCTCGTCGACGGTTGGAGGTGCGGGCACCGAGGCAGGCACAGGCGCGAAGATCCGCAGCGTGCCGATGATGAGCGATGGCAGGCGAGGAGCAGGCAGGCTCGTAGGTGGCGGCGCAGAGGTGAGTTGGTGACGGCGGCCTCCATGCCCACGGCTTGGCGAGCGACGCCGCGGGGAGCACTCGCGGTCGCGGTCGTCGCGGCGCGAGGACGAAAGACCATGGCTCCCGACAGTGGGACGACGCGAGTAGCTTCGCCGAGCACCGCGATCATCTTGACGCTGATCCTCAGCATCATCCGCATCATCGCGGCGGCCGTGACGACGGCGATCAGCAGACCTTGCCGGCACCCGGTCCAGACCCATAGGCGGGTGAGCCATGGCGCGGCGCGGCGCCGCGGGCGCAGGCGAGGGCGAGCTGGTGGTGACGGTGGACCGCAGGCGAGGTGTCGTAGGTGCCGCCCCGAGCCGGTCGGGGTTGATGATGATGGACCGAAGGTGAGCGGGCACGGGTGCGGAGGCGAGCTTGGCGGAGTCGGCGTCCACGGTGGCGAGCTTGAAGCGGTGGCAGGCGGCCGCGCGGTGGCCCGAGCGTCGACAGGAGTAGCAGCGCACGGGGTCGCGGCAAGCAAGGGCGTAATGGTCCGAAGCCAAACACCTTGCGCACTTGCCGTAGCGAGGAGGTGACGGCCAACGCAGCCTTGACTGAGGTCGCTGGGAGCAGGTACGGCGTGGAGGTGGCCGCAGTGAAGGTCGGTCTTGTCGTCTTGATTTCTTGTAGGTGACTAGCTGCCAGCCCTCCTCCGTCGTCGTCGCCTCCCTCGAGCCACACGCCGCCGAAAGCGGAGATGGCAGGGAAGCATCCATGCCCTTGCAGCCCGGGGCGAAGGAGACGCGCTTGCGTGAGCGTGGAGCTAAGCTCCCCCCCCCCCCCCCCCGCGCTTGAGGATGCCAGGAGGGCGGGGCGCCATTGCAGCGGCAGCAGGGACGGGTTGGCAGCCCAAAAATCGCCATGCGCGGAGGTTGGCGTTGACCCGGACGCAATCAGCCGGCGAGGCGTCGAACATCAGCTGGCGCGACGGGGCCCCGGCCGCAGCCGATGGGGAAGCCCGTGAACCAGCAGGACGTCCGCCGCGAGTCGCCGTCGAGGGGGCAGAAGGCCGGCCAGATCCAAACGCCTGAGATCCATGCCCGTTGACGACGTGGGCGCCCGGCGACCGAGTCGTGGACGACGAGGCGGAGCTCGCGGAAGCAGCCGCGGTGGAGGGGCTGGCGCGGCGCGCCGGCGGGCTCAGGCAGGGGGCCGCGGCGGTCCCAGATGTAGAACCATCGAGGCCAGGCAGGGGCCCAAAACCAAGGAACGCAGGGCGGAAATTTGGTGGAAGGGAGGCGGGAGGTGGTGGGAGGTAGTTTGGCCGGAGGGAGAGGAGGTTGGTGGCCAGAGGCGCGCCCATCTCCGGTGGCGGCGGCAGCTCGGCGCGGTCGCCGCGCGAGTCGCGGGAGCGGAGGGCAACGGTCATGTTGTAGTTATAGTTATAATCGAACAACGCTTTTAGCTGTGGAATGAATGGAATAGTGTCGTGCACGCTGAAGAACCGAAAGGGAGTAGAACTCTTTTGAGGGGATTGAATGCAGCTTCGCTCCTTCAGAGACGCACGCCACTTCTCTCGAAATAGGAATATGCGATTTCGTCCCGTTTTATAAATAGATAGGCCCGAACCAAGTGATGAGAAAACTCTCTTACAAACAGATCAAATATAAAACAGAAAAGTACATGAAACCAAACTTGTCACCCATGACACTGGACCGACACCGAAAGAAGCGTAGCTCCATGCAATGCCCCAAACAAGGTATGGACGCCTCACACCTTCATTGTCGAGACCGTAGTCCACATGGGAAACTTTTTTGTAAAACATTGTGTGATGAAACTAATTAAGTAGAGAAAACACCAAGAATTGGAGGAGATCATACGCAAAGAAGTCATACTATGCGGTTATCGTTGCTAACAAAACATGATTGTGTCATAGCCACCAAGCTTTTGGATAATGGCTTGACACCTATTTTTTCTACCTAAAATGCATCTATCTCTTTGGGAACTAAAATGGCCATATTCTACGTCCACAAGATAACAAGAATAAAAAATGACACAATAAAACAATAAGCAAAGTTGACGTGAGCGGACGCAAAATCTAGAAAACTACAAACAGTGCACATACATGTGTCGTAATTCATTGGAACTGTGGTTGCCTCCATGCAAATAAATATTTTTTGTTTCTTCTCTATTTTTTGTCTCTCCTTTGTTAGTTTTCCCATCGCGTGTGAGTATATTTAAGATTGGTATTCCCATGTGGCATGCAATCTAGATATCCACGAGAGGATGGCACTTGGCACATTGAAGTCTCTTATTAGTTCTTTGCACCGTCAAGCACTCAAATTTGTATCCTTGTCCATAGCACCATTCGAAGCAAACATCATTCTACTAATACATGACTTCTTACACTAATAACTCTTTTAACTATCTCAATATATTGCATCGAGTAGTAGGCTTGATAAGCAATCACAACCAACAAAAAAAAAAGGAGTACACACTTTAATACAAGAACTCGTGGCATGACAATTGGCAAATTCGGAGCATAGGAGGCATACTAGATCAAAGATCATTTTGAAATGTTACCGCCAAATGCTCACTGAATAAAGTCAATTCATGTTAAGTACTCCGTCTCCGAATAGGTGACGTATAAATTGAGTAAAAAAGTCAATACTTTTGATTTGACTAAATATATACGACAAATTTTGAAGATCCAAAATACCAAATCAGTAATTAATAGATACATGAGGCAATATTTTTTTTGTAATGTATTCATTTATTATTGTAGTTGTTGGTATTTTCTTCCACATATTTTCTCAAATTTAGAAATCATTAACTTTTACAATCAATTTGCAAGCCACCTATTTGATGAGGAGGGAGTATAAACACTAAACAGTCAAGAAAAAGGAAAACTCTGCACACACTTCCTTACAAGAGAAAACACATGGACGTCTTTCTTCACTCCATTACTCCAAGTTCCCTCGACCACGGGCTTGGATGTTCTGTTTTATAGGCTTGCAAGCAATTGCGTTCAACATCTATACTTTCTTAGCTGGCAGAAAATTCAAAAAATAAATACAGGGCATCTTATTGTACACAAGAGCAGAGGAAAACCGTTCGGACATTTCAGGCCAGAAGGTCGTGAGAAGTCAGGCTTATATAAATCATACATTCGTAATTACATTACGAAAGTTTAGACTAAATTTAGCTTATTAATTAGGAGATCCAATCTTCATGTTCGTTTTCCATTTGAGCTAGCACGTGCAGGCGCGGCACCTAAATCTGGATCTGCGATAGGGATCAAGGGACAGACTGGCCATGCCTGCTTAGAGCGATCATCAACAAGAAACTAGGAGAAGATGCCAAGCTGGTTAATTTTAGTTAGAATGTGTTCATTGTGCCTTAATGCCCTTAATTAGTATGTGCCTGAACTAGGTAGCTAGGCATGTGAGTGTAGCGGCGCCAATGCTGGTCTACATGGGTGTGACGTGTGGTTAAGCCGATTGACCTAACCATATATAAGGCCTGCTTGCAACCAACTTAAATTGAAGTCTGGCCTAACTCGGATCAGTAGATCAGATAGCCCACCATTAAATTCAGGGTCACCTTACATACAAATTATGTTAGTCCACATGGCCAGACTGTGTGTATGGGCTAGTTGCTTGTGAACCCATCGTCGTAGTCGGTCGTCACAGCATCGGCCGAAAAAACAAACACGAATCTGGTTGCATCTACACGGCACTAAGAGAGACTTGCCTGTTATAGTACTCGCTCCGTCCAAAAATAAGTGTCTAAAGTTTGGATAAAAGTGGATATATCTATACATGAAACATGTCTAGATACCTCCACTTTTGAGCAAACTTGAGACACTTATTTTTGGACGGAGGGAGTAGTATTTTGCTTTTTATATATATATAGAAATGGAGGGTGTGCCTCCAGCCTCTGCATCCAAGGGATGCACACAGCCGAATTTTATTAATATGGAGAAAACAGTAAGCACCATGCTTTACAAAGAAATACATCGATCAACCAGAAGAACCACCGTCTACACGAAAACTCGCTACACCTACAAGTCTGATGAAGGGGGTGGAACAATCAGAGCCGATGCCCTGACCTCACACACCAACGCACATCATCTAAATCCAGAGGTTTCAACCAGGCCGCCCGACAGCGCGCCAGAAGCACAAACCGGTCCAGCCGATCCTCAGCGCACGCCGCAGGCGCACAACAGAAGCTGCTGCCACCTTCTTCCGCCATCCCACCTTCCGGAGCGATCAACGTGATGACCTTGCAAAGTGTATTTTGCTGACGGTTAACAATTTCACCAGGGTGTCATCCTGATTGTCGACTGCTGAAGAGGTTGCTCACGAAGTGGCTTCTACCTACAAGAGATCAGCCTGAGGAAGACGCTTCTATTCATGTTTGGCTTACCCCTACAACATGAGAAAAGTAGGAGGTCCATGGAACGAAGGTGAGACAAGTCAAAATAGCAGGGTTTGACAAATGTAAATGGAGTACTTGCGTGTTATACGTGCATGCATATGTGTACTTGTACGTGTGCTGAAACAAGGAGGTCGAACAAGCAAAGCTATACATCCACGAGACGTTGGGTTGTACTCTCTTTGTTCCAAATTAGATGATTTCCATTTACCCACATATAAATATATCTAGAAATATTACAAGTATAGATACATCCACATTTGGACAAATAAAATTCATCTAATTTAGAACAAAGGGAGTACTACACTTCTGACACTTGACCTTAGGGTTGATACAAATCAAAACCCGTACGCTAAGCCTAGCTATGAACGGCAATAAAACTTAGATTCTTAGGCCTTGGACATTAGAAATCAACGGCTACTGTTCTTGTGGTGAAGAAAAATAAACAACCTGGTATGTGTACATATATGTGTCCCAGGCACACACTACTAGGAAAAGGGTTATAGGTGGGTTGTCATTCTGTGGCGCACCCTTAATTGGTGCGCCACAGAACTATTTCTGTGGCGCATGGTATCACGTGCGCCACAAACATTTTGGCCATTCTGTGGCGCATCTGATGTCCATGCGCCACAGAAAGCAGACATTCTGTGGCGCATTCAATCAAATGCGCCACAGAATGTCTTATTTCTGTGGCGCATTCCAACCCATGCGCCACAGAAATATCGTGGGTCCCACGTTCCAATTATTGGACCAGGTCCATCTGGGGACATTCTGTGGCGCACGTGCACCAGTGCGCCACAGAAAGTTCACATTCTGTGGCGCACCAGTCACCATGCGCCACAGAATGTTAGCTTTCTGTGGCGCACCGGACTCCGTGCGCCACAAAAGTTGACATTCTGTGGCGCACGGAGCTCCGTGCGCCACAGAATGTTGGCCCAGATCCACAAAAAGGTGGCAGCACCCACTTTCCCCATGTGACCTTCTTCATTCTCCCCCCATGCATCTAGCTCGAGCTCCTCCTCTCTCCCATGGCATTTTGACCATCCTATTATCCATTATTTCTTGTTAAATCTACTTTGTTTGACATATAATTGGTGAGGGCTTGGGGAGAGCCTCCATATATATTCTCCTCCTCTCTTTTCGTCCACTATTTCCTCTCCATCACCACACACTCTCTCTCATCGATCACGGTCACGTCTCGGCAACGGATCTAGATCTACTAGGTGAGTATTGTTGGATGAATATGTGTGTACATGAAGCTTGTGTGTGTTGTGCATGTTGTTGCCTTTTGTTGTTGTGTTGCGCCGGCGTGGTGCATGGATGTTTACCGAAATGTTGATTCATTTCCATTTCGGTAAATTTTTGCACCACATATGTCCTACTTGTAGGGGAAGTCATGCCGAATTTTTTCGTCGAACATTTCTCACTTAATAACACATACTCTATATGTATACCGCGTAGGCGACCATGGTCATGAAGATGAGCTCCAGTCGAATCAACAACTACAAGGAAGAAGCGAAGGCGGAAATGAATCGGTGCAACAAGCGCCACATACGATGTCCGTGTAGAAGTTGCAAATTTGTGAGATGGATCGACCCTGATTCCGGACAATTGGAGGAACACCTGCTCAGGCGCGGTTTCATGGAAGGCTTCAATGAAGCGCCGACAGCAAATGTTGCGCCGACAGCAAATGTTGCGCCTGAAGACGAGGGCGGGCAAGATGATCGTGACGAAGGAGATGCCGACGGACATGGTCATGATGAAGGAGTAGATGGTGGTGGAGAAGACGCGAACACGCCGCAGAGCTCGCTAATGTCGGCCTTGATGGAGTCTCATGTTCAAGAACTGCTCCTCAAGGAGGCGAGGACCGTTAGAGAGAAAGCCAAGCTGGTGGAAATGGAGAAAGATGGGAAGACTCCGTTGTATCCAGGGTGCCGGCCACAGGATACGCGCTTGCAAGTAACGCTTGATGCTCTGGAGATGAAGTCGGAAAACAAATGGACCGACGTGAGCTTCAACAAGAACATGAAATTCTTCCACGACCGTCTTCCCGAGGGGAACACATTGCCAACTAGTATCGAGGAGGCCAAGAAAGTCGTGTGCCCTCTTGACCTACCGCACGTTAAATACCACGCCTGCATCAATGATTGCGTAATTTATCGGGGCGAGTACGAGGACAGAACCACATGTCCGGTGTGCGGCCAAGGACGGTACAAGAGCCGTGGGAAGAAAGGTCCTCACAAAGTGGTATGGTACTTTCCTATCACTCCCCGTCTGCAGCGGTACTTCGTGGACCCTAAGGAAGCAAAGCTCATGCAATGGCACGCGGAAAGGGAGAAGCCTGAAGAAGATCCGGAGAAGGGCATGATCCTTACACACCCTTCAGATGCTAGCCAGTGGCAAGAGTTGGACGCCGTCGGAAATTTCGGAGGCGACGCAAGGAACGTCAGGCTCGGTATGAGCACCGATGGACTCAATCCGTTCGGCAACCAAAGTAGCGCGCATAGCACCTGGCCTGTGTTTGTATGGCCTTACAACCTTCCCCCGTGGTTGTGCACGAAGCAAAGGTACATACACATGAGTATTCTCATTCAGGGGCCGAAACAAGCAGGAGTCCACATACATCTGTATCTCGCGCTGTTGAAAGAGGAGTTAGCCACGTTGTGGGAGACGCCAGCCCGTACGTGGGATGCCTACACTGGAGATTATTTCGACATGAGAGCCGCGTTGCTCACGACGGTGCAGGACTATCCTGGTTGCTCATATGTATCGGCCCAGGTAGGCCACGGATTCTGCAAATGTGTCAGGTGCATGGATAAGACCCCGCATCTCCAACTACCAAGGAATCCTGGGTCTTCGAAAACCGTGTACCCAGGGGCTCGAAGGTGGCTTCACATGGATCACCCGTGGAGAAAACGCGGTGACCTGTTCAATGGTAAGGACGAGCCCGAAGGACCCCCGATCCCGAGGAGCGGCACAGAAATCGACGAGCTGTTGAAGAATTGGAAGGAGTGCCCTGCGCCGGGAAAGAAACGACCGAAGGTAGATCCGCTGCTGGGTGTATGGAAAGCGAGGGCTGTTTTCCACGACTTGCCCTACTGGAAGGTCCTCAAGACGCCACATAGCCTCGATATGATGCACATTACGAAGAATGTCACCGAGGCTCTGCTTGGCACTCTTTCCAACATGCCGGAAAAGTCCAAGGATGGGACGAAAGCAAGATACGATCTGCAATGGCTTGGTGTCAGGAAAGATCTTCAGATCCCCGATAGTGATGACGATGATGATGATCAGACGGAAGGGACTCAAGGTCGCCGCAAAAGGGTAAAGAAGAACACTGGGGTGCTTCCCGCTACGTGCTTCACTATGAGTCCGGAGGAGCTCGAGCAATTCTACAGGTGTCTTCTAGGAGTCAAATTTCCGAATGGTTACGCGGGGCAGATAAGCAGATATCTGGACGGAACGAAGAAGAGGTTTAGCGGGATGAAGTCTCACGACTGTCACGTGCTGTTGACGCAGATACTTCCCGTTGCGATTCGAGGGATAATGGACGAGCACGTCCGTGATACGCTGCTTGCCCTTTGCAATTTTTTCGACGTCATCAACAGGAAGTCAATCGGCGTGAAGCAGCTCGACAGGCTACAGGAAGAGATCGTGCTGATACTATGCGAGCTCGAGATTTACTTCCCGCCAGCATTCTTTGATATCTGCGTGCATCTCCTTCTCCATGTCGTTGATGACATCAGGCAGCTCGGGCCAACGTTCATGCACTACATGATGCCGTTCGAAAGGATGAACGGTGTCATGAAAGGATATGTTCGCAACAGGGCCCGTCCAGACGCAAGCATGGCCAAGGGCTTTCTAACCTACGAGTGCATCTCCTTCTGCCAGAATTATCTAAGCACCGAGAATCAGGATGTAGGTCTGCCCACGAGGAAACACTTCGACAGGCTCAATGGATATGGTCACCGAGAGGGCGCCAGCTCAACCTTTGTCAGCATGCAGGGTCGAAAGGACGACTTCGAAAGGGCTCACCGGGTCGCGCTACAACACTTAAAGCTGATCGAAACTTGGGTGGAACAGCACAAATGCTCACTCGAGAAATATTACAGCAAACTGGGCCGGCCGAGGAAGAAGGGAGACGTAACCAGAGACCACAACTCCAGCTTCACGCGTTGGTTCAAGCAAAAGCAAATGGAGCTAGCAAAGAGGAAACCGCCATCTACTGAAGAAGAAAACCTCATATTCTCCTTATCACGGGGTCCCTCGCACAACGTAAAGACCTATCAGACGTACGACATGAGCGGCTACAGATTTGCCACCGAGGAAAAGGACAAGAAGTCGGAATATCAAAATTCTGGAGTAACTATGCTATCCTACGGCGATGAGGAGGCTACTGTCAAGCAAAGATACTTCGGAAGGATTGAGGACATATGGGAGCTCAACTACTGTGGAGAGGTGGTGCCAATGTTCCGTGTAAGATGGGCCAAGGACGTCGTCAAAGAAGGCCGGTATTTCACCACCATGGTAATACCCGATGCCAAATCGAAGAACGCCTCCGCGAAAAATGAGCCATGGGTACTCGCTAGCCAAGTTGAGCAATGCTTTTCATTACCGACCCGTCAAAGCCTAGCCGTGTTGTCGTGAGGAGGGGCAAGAGGAGCATCGTCGGAATGGAAGGAGGCGCCACCGAGCAAGAATTGGACAACGAGCCAAAGATCGAGGAGGAATTCGACAAGTTCTTCGACATGCCTACTACTAGTACACAAAGAAGGAAGACTTCCCTACCTAGGGTAGGTTGTCCGTTCACGCGAAGAAATCTCAAGGTCACCGGCCTAAAGTTTTCAACCGTGAAGAAGGGAAAGAAGAGAAGCTAACTCGTGGAACCGAGACGAAGAAGAGACTTTTTTGGTGTATTTAATTTGTGTGTCTATATATGTATGTTCATGATATAATGCATGAGAGGCAAGATGCAACTTAAGCTAAATTAAGCGGAAACCGGGGTCCCGACAGTTAATGTTTATGTGTTCAAGTTCTTTTATGATGCAAACATGAACATGGATGACAAATTAATATTCATTGCATTTTTCTGATAAAAATAGACATATACTTTGTATTAATTGGATCACATGATGCAAACATGAACATGGATGACAAATTAATATTCATTGCATTTTTCTGATAAAAATAGACATATACTTTGTATTAATTGGATTTGTAAAGCAAAAGGAAAAAAGGTGGGATTTATGCTCCCAGGAGGACTCGAACTCGGGTCTCCAAGAATACAGAGAAGGAGCACATCCACTGGGCTAAGGCTCGGCTGTTGTTTGGAACCGAGCGCGACGAAATATGTAGATTGGACTGAGCAATTCTGTGGCGCACCAGCCCAACGGTGCGCCACAGAATATAGACTTTCTGTGGCGCACCCCTGAGACGGTGCGCCACAGAAATCCTTTGTACCACTTACATGTGGGTCCGCCTTCGCGCTTGGACTGAACAATTCTGTGGCGCACCAGCCCGACGGTGCGCCACAGAATACAGACTTTCTGTGGCGCACCCCTGAGACGGTGCGCCACAGAAATCCCGCGGCCACTACTTACATGTGGCCCCGCGGCCATCGCGCTTCTTCTCCCGCGCGCCTCTTCGAAATTTCGCTAAGTACCAGCAGGAAACCGTCGACGCCGCGCCGTGCCACCCCTCGCCGTCGTGCGCCCATCCCTGCGCCCCCGCCTCTCCCCGACGCCGGCCGACCCCGCCCAAGCTCGCCGCCGTGCGCCCATCCCTGCGCCCCCGCCCAACCCCTGCTCCCCTGCGCGCCCTCGATCGGCGGCCGTCCTCGACGCCTCGCGGAGGACCTCGACGCCGCGCGCGGAGGACCTCAACACCGGCCTCGACGCCGTCCCTCCTCCCTCCTCTCTCCTCGCCTGCGCAGGTCTCCCTCCTCCCTCCTCCCTCCTCTCTCCCTGCCATGTTCCTCCTCGTCCCTCCTCTCCACCGAACTATGCACAGAAGGTGCTTGTGGAAATGCCTGTGTGTCCAGCCCATGCTTGTTTGCTCTCTGTGTTGTTGCAAATTGCTACGCTAGCTGGCCGAAATGATTTGTGTCAATATCTCTTGAATATCTGCTGTTACTTGGAGTAGTTGTGTGTGCAATATAGTAGTAGCAATATTTTGCTTGGAGTAGAAGTAGTGCATGCTGATGGTTGCACTGATTCTTGCAATATTTTTGCTTGGAGTAGAAGTAGTGCATGCTGAGTAGGAGTAGAAGTAGTCCAGCCCATGCTTGTTTGCTCTCTGTGTTGTTGCAATATTTTGCTTAGAGTAGGAGTAGATCACTGATTCTTGCAGCAGTAGTTTGTGCATTGCAGTGAATGCTTGTGTAGACTAGAGGCTCGACTTGTACCTTAATTCACTTTGGTTTCTTGGTTTCTTTATTGCAGCACCACGAGGAGCACCTCCACCACGCCGATCTCGGACCTTCCACTTTGGTGAGCATTTGGTGAGCATTTCGTCGAAATCTTCCGGTGACCATGTGTTCTGTGTTACCACGACCATCGTGTCGTGGTTGCTTGTGATGCTGTTGCCGGCCAGCTATGCCGGCGGGAAATGTGTTCATGTGATGCTGTTGCCGGCCAGCGATGCCGGCCATTATTTGTGAAATGCTTGTGCAGGTACCCCGTGAGGCCCTTGAGATTGCCGGAACGTCGATTAACTTCCGTTCCGGCAAATTCGGGTACTCCATATGTCCTATTTTTAGCAAAGGTCATGCCGAAATTTTTCGTGAAATTTAGCATGACTTTGCTAAAACTAGGACATATGGGGTATTGCGGCTAATGCATGGGCCGGGGTATATTTGTTGTTAGTACTAAATTAAGTGATGCTTTTGTTATATTTGTTGTACTAACATTTTGCCTCTTTTCAATGTAGTGCAAACATGTCCTCCGAGTCCGGCCCTTCTGAGAAGCACATGAGCGTCGAAGAACAAGCCAGACAAAAGAACATAGAGTTCTGGGAATTGAACCCGCAGATGGAGGATGCGGAGGCCGCCGAACTGGCTCGTGACGGCGATGGTGACTTTGTGTTAGAGTCTGCCGAAGCCACCACCACCGATGGAGAACCCACCAGCACGGATGTCGGGGGTGGCGACCACACGGATGGCGGTGGTAGTAACCCGCCTGCTAAGAGGCCTGCTAAGAAGCCGAGGAAGGACCGGACACCGCAAGCGGTCGGCAACGTCACAGACACGTTCACTAAGGTCTCCGTAAGTGGCCAACCACTGGAGCCTAGGGACATCGCGAAAGGGTACGGCATGCAACTAGGGTGCATCCTCCGGGAAACCGCATCGATCAACACGTATGACCTCAGGAATCCGGAGAATGAGGCTTTGCGCAATGACCTCCTCAAGAAGCTTCACAAACGATATATTTTCCCGGCTGATGAAAGCAAAAAGGTGGACAACTTCGCCATCACGAAGATGAACACCGCCTTGACAAGCTGGAGAGGCCGGGTGAAGGAGAAGATTCTTAAAAAGGATCTTAGCTGGGAGGAGATCAGTGCCAAAGAGCCGTACCTCGAGAAAGACGACTTCGATATATTCAAGGTGTCCTTGTCATCTCCGGAGGCTGAAAAATGGACCGAGTGGGGGAAGAACATGCGGGCAATGAACTTAGGTAACCACCGTTTGGGAAGCGGCGGTTACGCAGGAAAAAAGCCCGTTTGGGACAAGGAGGATGCCGAGGTTGCGAGACTTGGAAAAGAGAACCCGTGGCATAAAATCACGGACGAGCAAGTTAGGAACTTTGTTCGGTCCCGCTACTATCTGAAGCCGGGGACGGGAGAATTCGTTACCGACTATAAAGATGTGTTGGAATTCGAGAAAAAGCTGGTAAGGAACTTAATTACCGCGGATATCTCAAAGTCCATTTGCGTTGATTTCTACATGGGTTCACGTTTATTTCCTTTGTCCGCAGGAGGCTGAGTTGAAGGCTGAGGCTGAGGCCGGCCCGTCGTCCCAGGAGCCTCCGGCCGGCCCGTGGGACACGACCTTCAACAGGGCGATGAACGTTTACAAGGAAAGGGACAAGTCAAAGCCGCCGACGTCAGCTGGCCGTGTGACCGGCTTTGGTACGGCGATGAAGTTCACCGAGTACTACAGCACGGACACCGAGAAGAAAAAGGAGAGGAGGAAGCCGGCTAGAGATAGAGCCGAGGTTCTCGAGCTAAGGAAGAAGCTGGAAGCACTAGAGGCCGAGAAGGTGGACTCCACCGTGGTGGACAAGCTAGTGGCCGAGAAGGTGGACGAGAAGCTCCGGGCTTTGTTACCCGATGCATTGGTGCAGGGGATAACTGCTTGGCATGCGGGAGGTCAACAGGGGCCGATACACGTGCCCAGCTTCGCCGGCAGCACCTCCAGCAATAACGTGTCGCCGGTCCTGCCGACCCCACCGGTGCCCCCTGCCGTGGAGCAACATACACCGACGCCGGAGAATAATGATAATGCACACGAGCGGCCGGAGATTGATAGGCCGGCCGCCGGCACCGGCGCCCTTGTCTCGCCATTAGCCGAGCTCAACGCCGTCACCAAGGTAACTAATTAGTATGTGTGTGTGAGGCAATGGAAACATATATATGTATGATCATGAATATGTATGATACATTGTGTGTGAGACTATATATGCCTTATCTCATGGTGCCCGCTATGTGTTGACTCCCAGGACATGCCTTGCATACTCCTGCATAGGGTGGGGGCTGACGGCGAGTTGAAGGAAGTCGCAAGGGCCTCGACCGTACAACCTTTGACCCGCGATATCCACAACGTCCGAATGAGCGAGCTCGTGATGAAAGTAAATGTGAGGGAGGTACTGCCTGAGTTCTGTGACATCGACCCCCCTAAGCAACCTCAGGGAGCCGAGAAACACATGAAGCTTGGCGAATGCGGGAAGTGGATGCTGGAATGGCCGAAGACCCAAATTCGTCTTGGGGATGCTCTTCATGGGGCCAGGCGCACCGGCGGCGCCACCTCGAGGCCCCGAGCCCCGATCGTTCGGCCCCCGCCGAGGCGGACAAAAAAAGATGCTGCGGATGAACCGGCGCCACAAGCAGCCGTCACCACCACCCAGACGGAACCGCCGGTCGCCGCCACCGCCGGCCGGAAGCTACCGCCGGTCGCCGCCACCACCGGCCGGAAGCTACCGCCGCCGGTCATCGCCGCCACCAACCGCCACAAACAGTTGTTGGGAACGTCTTCCCCGCAACCGTCCAAGGTTAGTTGAGACTTTCCGAATTCCCCGACTTTCCGACTTTCCTGACTAACGGATGTGCTATTGTTTATGTTTAGGACAAAGCCGTTGCACCTCAACTTGGTGGCAACGACGACAATGTTGAGGAGGATGATGATAATGATGTAAACGTCGATGACTACATCAACACTGGCGCCGCCGCGGATGATATGTTCATGCCTCTTATGGATGAAGAACCCTTCCGCGACCACCACATTCAACCTGCTCGTCCCACTTCATGCACACAGCGCCTGGCCTTCACCGACACGCCTCCGGATGCCGGCGATCATCAAGCTCAACCGGGTAACATTTTCAGCCCTACCACACTGAAAGAAACAGTTAAAGCGGGGTTCACTGCACCCCCACAATCCCCAGAGACGAAGAAAAAGAAGAGTCATCAAAGGAAGAGAAAAGCATCCTCTGCGAGCCAGCAAGATCCTAAGATCCGGGGTCCTGAACACACGAATCCACACGGCTACGACCGAGTTCATGAAGCTGGTAAATCTATCTTGTGCGGGGACATGCTCCGCCTTGCAGAGGGACCCATGATTACTTTGCAGAATAATATCTTGTATCTAGAGGAGACCCTTCTTAAAGAGAAGAACCCAGGTTACCCGGCGTTCACGGTCAAGGTGCCAAAAGAGTTGGTGGACTTCGTCCAGGAAGACCCCGCGGATTTGTTCTTCATAGCGTACGAGGACATCTTCAACCTGTATCACTCCAAACGGCTGGACTATAACATGGTCCGCCTATATGCGCTCGATGCGGCGATGAAGATCAGGAGAGATGGTACCCCGTACGTCGCGATAGTGGATCCCTACTACATGCGCGACAGCCATCTGGTGGAAGGATCGACAACACGGGAAACGGCCAAGGAGTACCTCGTTAGGGTCTTCCTGGCCAACAAGGACAGGACCGTCCTTCTTCTGCCTTACTTTTTCGAGTAAGTACACATCTGCTCGCCACCGTCCTATCTTATGCCTTCTTGTACATTTCTTCCATCGCTGATCCTTTGTCCAACATTCTGCTTCAATTGTGTTGAACAGGGACAAGTACTGCGCACTCATCCACGTATCCCCGAGGTGGTCCGTTGCCACTTATTTGGACTCGGGGAATAAATCCCAGCCGAGATCATACAACAGATTAAAGGGTGTTCTCGATGACGCTCTCGAGGCCTATGCCAAAAAGGGCGGCCCCTTCCATAAGAAGTCGGAATTTTTAACGGAGGACGACAACACACACAAGTTCTTGCATGGGACCGGATTCCATTGCGTCAAGCAACCGGATGGCAGTCAGATGGAGGCCTACTATGCCCTCCATCACCTTAAAACGATTGTCCGGGATTGCGAGAAAACGAAGATTGCATCTAATCTCGCAGAATACACCAAAATGGCGGATGGTCTCACCGATGCTGATTATAGACAAGACTTCCATCGCATCCGGCTGCAGTTAACAAATATCATCCTCGACGATGTCATTCACGCCTCAGGGTCCTTACACTTCCGCTTCGGTACGTAGGATGTATTATAAAAGATAGCCTTGCTAAGCATTACTAGCTAGTGTGTACTTTTTTGTAGAAGTGCATGTGTAGGGTTATATATTATATATATGCTATGCTATGAAACCCAAATAGGATAGCCATATGATTTCCAACCATGACAACATTGATTGATCGTCTTGCCTCTCTACTTAGATGAACAAATTATACTCTATGTATATCACTAACCAATATATATCCCAATCCATCTTCAGCATTGTCTCAGAGGGCCATGGAAGAACGACTAGCGGCGCAGAGTGACACCAGGGAGTGGAGGACGAAAGGGGGCATTCTACCGTTCCCGGCGCCGCTCAAGAAGAGGAAGCCATGATCATGCATGCTCCCGCACACTCTTGCTCACCATGTGTACTACATTTGATCCTAGTTAGGCGGTGATAACTAATATATTGTGTAAATTAACATTCGGCACTTTTCTGACTATGTGTATGTATCTCGGGCAAACTAAGTAATATGTGTGATGAAATAGTGATTAATGTGTGTCTGTTTATATACCTGTCAAATATATCTGTATTTCTGGATAAATCCTGTATATACCTGTATTTATACAGCAAAATGAAAAAAATACCTGTACTACTGTTTCATATTTCTGTGGCGCACGCTTTTCTTTTTTTGTGGCGCACCAATATCTGTGGCGCACCAGGAGTGGGTGCGCCACAGAATTACTTTGCTATGTGGCCTACCGAGTTATTTCTGTGGCGCACGTCTGTGGTGCGCCACAGAAAGTCAGTTTCTGTGGCGCATGCCCATGGTGCGCCACAGAAATAATATTTTAGTGGCGACGATTCTGTGGCGCACCCAGCAATTCTGGGGTGCGCCACAGAATCCGAATTTGGTGCGCCACTGATGACCCTTTTCCTAGTAGTGACAAGTTAAGGGAAAAGTCCATATTTGGCCTAAGTTTGACACTTATTTTCGTAACGTACGCTCTCTGTCCGAAAATAAGTGTCGTGAAGACAAATGTCGTATTCATGACACTTATTTTTGGATGGAGTGAGTATATGCATGCACGTACATGAGTATATGTGAAAGAAATATCTCACAAAATTAGTGTAAGACTGCAAATTTTGAGCGGATAACTCATAATTAACTTCCGTTTCAATAAAAATAAGCAGGGCAATACGATATACTCCCTCCATCCGCGAATAAATGTATGTTTAACTTTTGTTTTAAGTCAACCATCTTTAAGTTTGACAAATTTCGTGGAAAAAATTAGCAATATTTATAACATGAAATTAATATCAATTATTGCATCTTGATATGTAGTTTCACAATATAATAATTTTATGTTATAAATGTTGCTACTTTTTTACATAAAGTTGGTTAAACTTCAAATGATTTGACCTAAGATCCCTGAACCACTTTCTTGAACTAGCTTTCCCCCAAAAAGCAAATCCCCTGGAGCACTTATTTCAAAGATATTTAACCTCAATAAAATAGCGAATCAATGATAACGTAGCAATCAGACCAGCTTTTGATGATGCCAGCTGCTGCCCTTGCGGTATATTCCAAGGCATTGGGAGAACAATCCAATTATCCAACATCGTTCCATGGCTTTCATGGAGAAAGACATTGTCTACACGATTTAAACAACACACACATATGTATTATAAAAAAGGGACGGGGTAAAATCTAGAAAGTGCTGACCGGTCAGTGGTGCACGTCGTAAAAAATGGAGGATAGTATACACTAGACACACGATATCCATATAATGGACAACGGAAATGCCGGCCTGAGAGCGCCCCGCGGTACTATAGTACTGTACCGCGGTGGGCCCCACCTGTCAGCCTCGCTGCGCGCCGGCATTTTGCAAAAAAGACACGCAAGCCCAAAAATTGCACCGCAAACTCCCACTTTTTCACGGAGAGGGACCCGGACGCAATTTCGGAAAACTTCAGGGACCCCGCTGCAAAAACACACGCGCACACCCCTCTCTCTCTCCCCGCGCGGCGCTGAGTTCGCCGCCGGCCGCCGCGCTCCATGCCGCCGCTCCGGTCCTCCCCGTCCAGATCCACGCGCACGGGCGGCTCCGCCGTCACCTCCGCCGTCGCCTCCTCTCTCTCCTCACCGAGCGCCACGTGCTGGGACGCCGGAGCCGCGCCAGAATCACCGCCGCCGTGCCCCTGCTCCTCCGCCGCGATTGCTCGCCGCCGGCGACGCTCTCGCGAACAATCTGCAGCGGCGCTGCCACTTCCGGGTGCCCCGCGTCCAAGCGCGTCTCACACGGCCGACCAGCGTCCCAGATGGCGGCGAATCGACGTCGGCGTCCGCCGCCGTGCGGCGTGCTCGCCGTGCCCGCAGACGCCACTGATGACGTCATCCAGACATTGCAGTGGGTCCCCCCGTCAGCGACCTGTTTTTTTTCGCAGAAGTTTGAGAAAATAGTATTAATATTGTAAAATCAATAGTTTAAAAACTATCCATCGGAAAAATGTGTAAAAAATATCGACATGTCCAGAACAATACATGCTAATAACTTACGACATAATGCAAACATTTTTCGACATTTTAACTTGGCAAATATTTGAAACAACCTAACTGCATTCCCTCTAAATAAATGGAAGAAAAATTAATAAATATACTTAGACACTGTATTTCCCCCAATTATGGAGTTTAATTAAATATCTGTGTCATGCTACAAACATATTACACCATTAAATTTGCTAAAAAAAATTTAAAGATACTCCACACAACAAATTACGACAACTTTTAACATTTCGAATCACAACGACCGCAGTAGGCTTTACTGGTGATGGAATATAAAAGCTGCTTTTATTTAATTTTGGCAATTATTTTTATAATCTACAAAGTATAAGACAAATGTAAAATATTTAGAGTAATGTTTGAGCAAAAGAAAAAGATAAGAAAAATGCAAATGTAAAGTACAACAATAACTTTAAATGTACCTGTCGAGAAAATATGACAAATATATCACCTCGAACACAACAAAAATAAAAACAAAAAACAAAAACAAAAATGGTTGTTTATGGCATATGATAAAATTTTAAATTTGAATATTTTAAAATTTGAATGCCCAAAATAAATTTGAACGTCTTTCGAAACTTATCATCTAATAAACACAAAAAAAATGCGAAAAACTTCCCGATTTTAACAATTTTTACAACTTGGACAACATATAACTGCAACCTTTCCTTCCGAATTTCAACAAATTCAAATCTACACAACTTTTAAATACATATATTTCTAAATTTGGATTTTTTACACCACGCTATTCCTTCTTCTAACAACACGGGCGCGTCTTACAAAGTAAAAATAATCCAAATCTAAACAATTTTAGACCGTAGCCTTTTTTGAATTTCAATAATTTTCAAACCTAAACGATTTTTTAATATGTACATTCTCAAATTTCAGTTATACCACGCATCCGCGACGTACAAATTTGCATATTTTAAAAATCTAAATGCCTTTCAAACCTACATATTTTACAAACGTAAAAACAGAAAATAATTCAAACCTGAATAACTTCACAAATGAATAAATTTTTAAAACTTAAACATTTTCAAACGTAAACTTTCTATAAATTCCAACAATTTTGAAACCTAAAAATATTTCCGAATACGTACATTTCCAAATTTAAATTAATGCTCAAATTGGTTAATATTTGCAGATAACCATAATATAATTCCTCTGATTATGCTGCTTCATAAGAAAATTATGGCCAAATGGAACCATACTTGATCATTTAAATTTACCTAACATATTTGCAAGCAATATAACTTAAATCTCTCTAATTATGTAGTTGCATTTCAAAAAAAAATGCTTGATTCGATGAATATTTCCACAAAATGCAAACTCATTTACTCTAATTATAGATTGCTTTCAAATTGAATTTCAGCTAAGCACATTATACGATTTAGAACTATCACCTTTCTTTACAATATATATAACGCAACTAAAAAAAATTATCACAAAATATTCTCAGCAAGGGCGCGGCGTGTCGCCGCACCAAATTTAACTAGTAAACACACAAGAGATCGTGAAAACGAGATAGGGTCATAGGCTTAGATGCGACATGATAATCATTGTTTAATTTGCTCTATACCGAGCGACTGTCAACTCAAGTGCCTTGCACACACCACCCTCACAGAGCGGCGGGATGAGGTGCCAAAAAGAGTCGTCTACGGACGTACTACTCCCTCTGTTCCAAATTACATGACTTGGATTTGTCTAAATACGGATGCATCTAGACACTAAACAAGTATACATACATACGTATTTGGACAAACCCAAGTCAAGTAATTTGGAACGGAGGGAGTACATGCATTGTTGACTCCTCCTCCCAATCGAGTTAGGCTCTTGCAACCACAACACATAAATGAACGAAGTTTTCAGGGTTCATGCAGTTATTTCCATAGGTCAAACTTAAACTTGTCCTTACTTCTTTCCGTTCTTGGTGGATGCCTGTGATAATCGATAGCAAATAAACGACGAAGAGCGGAACGATCAAACCAAAAGGGACACGAGATTTTAACGTGGAAAACCTCTCCAAACAAAGGAGAGGAAAAAACCACGGGCGCCAGCCAGCAATACTTCACTATATCGGGTGAGGTTACAAACGCCGTGAGTTTACAATGTGTGGCTTACCCCAAAACGGCGGCTTACAAGAGGAATATATAATGGCATAAAACCCTAGGTCGGCTGCAGTCCAACCCGGAATCGATCCCACCGCGGCGGTACTACCGCTGGGATAGGCGGTAGTACCGCTAGGGTGGGCTGGTTCGGCTCTTCCCACCTCAGCGGTACCGGCGGCGGTACCGCCAGCGGTACCAGTCGGTACCGGACAAGTGCGTCAGACGGCCATTCTGGCGGTAGCGGCGGCGGTAGCGGTGGCGGCAGCTCTCGAGCGGTAGTACTGCTGGAATTTGGATCACCATAAAACAACACTCCACCTTGAGACAAATTCCATCTTGTACCATGAATGAGAACCTTCACCCTGAAAACAACAAATAAACACCTTCTGGCGCCAAATAGCCTCTTGGGCTAGACAGTGATACCAACTAAGCCCGAGCAAAGCTCGAACTTAGTAACAGGAACCGGCTTTGTCATCATATCAGCAGGATTATCATGAGTACTTATCTTGCATACCTTCAGCTTACCTTTTGCAACAACATCACGCACATAATGGTATTTGACGTCAATGTGCTTTGTTCTCTCATGGAACATCTGATCCTTGGTAAGCTAAATAGCACTCTGACTATCACAAAACAGGTTAATGCAAGTATCATCTCCACAAAGCTCAGCAAACAAACCTTTCAGCCAAACCGATTCTTTACATGCTTCAGCAATAGCCATGTACTCTGCTTCAGTGGTAGACTGGGCAACAACAGATTGTAACGTTGCCCTCCAACTCACGGCACAACCACCAAGCGTGAACACATAACCTGTGAGGGATCTCCTCTTATCCAAATCGGCAGCAAAATCTGAATCCACATAGCCTGCGAGTCCCTCATCAGTCTTGCCGAACTTGAGGCAAGCATTGGATGTGCCACGAAGGTACCTGAAAATCCACTGAACAGCCTTCCAATGTTCTTTACCAGGATTAGCCATATATCTACTAACCAAACTCATAGCATATGATAAATCTGGACGTGAGCAAACCATGGCATACATTAAAGAACCAACAGCACTAGAATATGGAACTCTAGACATGTACTCAAAATCCTCATCCGTACTAGGACATTGTTCAGCTGACAACTTAAAGTGAGGAGCAATAGGAGTACTAACAGACTTTGCATCATGCATGTTAAAACGATGAAGAACTTTCTTAATGTAATTTTGCTGACTAAGAAACAACAAACCAGAATTTCTGTCACGGGTAATCTCCATACCTAGAATTTTCTTAGCAGCACCAAGATCCTTCATCTCAAACTCGCTACTCAACTGTGACTTGAGAGCAGCGATATCTTTCTTGCTCTTGGCAGCAATCAACATATCATCAACATATAATAACAGGTATATAGGTGATCCATTAACAAACTTAATGTACACACAGCTATCAAATTCAGACCTCTTAAAGCCATGTGACAACATAAAAGAATCAAACCTTTTATACCACTGACGAGGAGATTGTTTCAAACCGTACAAGGACCTTTTCAACTTACACACAAGATCCTCCTTACCCGGCACTATGAACCCTTCTGGCTGGTCCATGTATATCTCCTCCTCCAACTCTCCATGCAGAAACGCAGTCTTTACATCTAACTGCTCAAGCTCAAGATCACGCATAGCAACAATACCAAAGAATGTACGAATTGAACTATGCTTAACAACTGGAGAGAAAACATCATTATAATCAACACCTGGAATTTGACTGAAGCCTTTTGCAACTAACCTTGCCTTAAACCTCGGAGGCTCGCTAGGAGATAAACCCTCCTTTCTCTTGAAGATCCACTTACAGCGGACTGCCTTCTTTTTCTTAGGCAAGCGCACAACTTCCCATGTGCCATTCTTATCGAGTGACTGCATTTCTTCTTGCATAGCAGCAAGCCACTTCTCGCGGTCACCGGAACCAATAGCTTCAGTATAGGTGGACGGCTCATGTCCGTGCTCCACCTGTTCTGCACAACTCAGAGCATAATCAACAATGTTACACTCTTCAATTAAACGTGGTCGAGGACCACAATTCCTCCTGTTCCTACGAGTAGCAATAGACTGTTGTGGCTGCAAAACAGGGGGTGAGTTCTGAACATTATTATTATCAGAATCAGAAGAATCAGAATCATCAGAACCAGCAGAATCAGGATCAGAATCATCTGAAGTAGCAGCACCATCATTGTCAACAGTGACATTTTCATTTTCAACAGAGTGCTCCACCTCGACACGAACCTGCTCCTCAGAAAAATCTGGCAAAACATCTGAGGACAACTTATCAAAGTACATAACAGATTCATTGAAAACAACACTCCTGCTCATAAAGGCCTTTTTAGTTTCGGGATTCCACAACTTGTATCCTTTTACACCCGAACCATAACCAATGAACACACACTTAATAGCTCTCGGCTCTAACTTTCCATTATCAACATGAGCATAAGCAGTGCAGCCGAAAACTTTAAGTTGTGAATAATCAGCAGGAGTACCTGACCATACCTCGATGGGAGTTTTCTTGTCGAGGGGAATAGATGGTGACCTGTTTATCAAGTAGCAGGCGGTGGCAGCCGCCTCAGCCCAAAAACGCTTACTCATGCGAGCGTTGGAGATCATGCAGCGAGCCTTGGAGATGATGGTCCTGTTCATCCGCTCCGCTACACCATTCTGCTGAGGCTTGTATGGGATGGTGAGGTGCCTGACAATGCCTTCTTTCCTGCAATAATCATTAAAGGCATTCGAACAAAATTCGCCACCATTGTCAGTACGAAGTAATTTCACCTTCCTTTCTGTTTGCCTTTCAATCATAGCTTTCCACTCTTTAAAAGCAGCAAACGTATCATCCTTATTTTTCATGAAATAAGGCCAAACTCTTCTAGAGTAATCATCAATAATGGTAAGCATATAACGAGCACCACCATAAGAGGGCTTACGAGATGGCCCCCAAACATCAGCATGTACATAATCAAGTGTACCTTTGGTGGTGTGAACAGAAGCATTAAACTTAACTCTTGTGTGCTTACCGAAAATGCAGTGTTCACAGAACTGCATCTTACCCAAACTGCATCCTTGCAGCAAGTCTCTCTTGATCAATTCTGCCATACCAAGTTCACTCATATGTCCAAGACGCTTATGCCAAAGGTTAGTTTTACTAGCGTCATCATGAGAAACAGCAGCAACAGTACCAGATAACGTGCTACCTCTAAGAACATATAACTTAGCAGAATTCATATCACCAACCATAACAATGAGAGAACCTTTTGATACCTTTAGGAGTTTATTTCCTCCTTTGTACTTGTACCCGTCACAGTCAAGGGTACTGAGCGAGATCAAATTTCTTGCCATGGTTGGTATGTGTTTCACTCCCGTCAGCGTGCGTGTCATACCGTCATGTGTCTTGACCTGAACGGAACCAACGCCAACAATGTTGCATTGCTGGTCGTTCCCCACACGCACGAAATCTCCAGTCTGCACTAACTCATAAGAACTGAACCAATCTTTGTTACAGCAAATATGAAAAGAACATGCAGTATCTAGAATCCATTCATCCTGACGAGAAACACATGCAGCTAAAACAGCTAGGCATTCGCCATCAGAACTACCATCAACAACAGAAGCCTCACCGGTATCTTTACCTTCATTATTTTTCGGTTGGTAAGTACCTTTTCTTTTCTCCTTGTTCTGCAATTTCCAACAATCATCAATGACATGATTAGATTTCTTACAATACCTGCAGAACTTGTCACGGCCTTTAGACTTTGAGCGACTCTGTCACCCTTGCTCTTGTCTCTGTTGTTGTTGTAGTGATTATCTCGCTGCTCAGGCCTCCCTCGGACCTGCAAAGCATCGCCCTTGGAGGACGACGTCTCCTCTTTCTGTACCATACCTTTCATCTTTTCCCTGGCAAGCAGGGCCTCATATACTTCCGCGGTGGTTAGTTCATCACGGCTTAACAGTATGGTATCACGAAAATTTGCAAAGGAATTTGGCAGCGAGCATAGAAGTAAAAGTGCTAGATCTTCATCATCGTACTTTACCTCCATCGACACTAGGTCAGAAACGATCTCCTTAAAGATCGATAAGTGATTCATTACCGAACCACCTTCTTGCAACTTGTGCGTGAACAACTTCATCTTCACATGCATCTTGCTGGTGAGATCTTTGGACATGCAGATCGACTCCAGCTTAGCCCACAGTGCCGCTGCGGTTTTCTCCTGGAGTACTTCTTGCAGAATATCATTAGATAGATGAAGTTGAATAAGCGATAAAGCCTTACGGTCTTTCCGCTTCTCATCGGCGGTCCATGCCGCCGCATCCTTGTCGCCGAATTTCTCCAGCGCCTCGTCAAGATCATTGGACTGTGCGAGGATCGCACGCATCTTGACCTGCCACAGCGAAAATCTCGTCTTGTAGTCCAGCGCCGGTAGATCGAACTTCATCGATGCCATCCAAAACCCTAATCTGAAAACAGATCTGAAACAGGGCTCTGATACCACTTGTTATAATCGATAGCAAATAAACGACGAAGAGCGGAATGATCAAACCAAAAGGGACACGAGATTTTAACGTGGAAAACCTCTCCAAACAAAGGAGAGGAAAAAACCACGGGCGCCAGCCAGCAATACTTCACTATATCGGGCGAGGTTACAAACGCCGTGGGTTTACAATGTGTGGCTTACCCCAAAACGGCGGCTTACAAGAGGAATATATAATGGCATAAAACCCTAGGTCGGCTGCAGTCCAACCCGGAATCGATCCCACCGCGGTGGTACTACCGCTGGGATAGGCGGTAGTACCGCTGGGGTGGGCTGGTTCGGCTCTTCCCACCTCAGCGGTACCGGCGGCGGTACCGCCAGCGGTACCAGTCGGTACCGGACAAGTGCGTCAGACGGCCATTCTGGCGGTAGCGGTGGCGGCAGCTCTCGAGCGGTAGTACCGCTTAACCCAGCGGTACTGCCGCTGGAATTTGGATCACCATAAAACAACAATGCCTTCTTCCCAACCGTATATTATATGTTGAGTCTTTTGATATTGATTTGGTATTCGATATATTTATATATTTTTCTATAAGATTGATCAAAATTACACTATATTGAGTTTTGACTAAAAATATATGCCTTATTTTAAAAAGGAAGAGAGTATAAGATATATAACACAGACTGGACAATAATAGTGGTGGACTGACGGCCAAACAAGACATCAATCACACATAATCCCTCTATTTTTATTTATTCAATGTCTGGATTTTTACAAAGTCAAACATTTAAATGATTGAATAAGTATGTAAAACATAACAACATCTATAATATCAAATGCGTATAATATAAAATATATATTTTATGATGATTCTATTAAATTTAGATTGTAGGTGCTGACATTTTTTCTATATAAATTTTATAAAGTTTGATTTTGACCAAACTGAGTAATTATGAACACCAAGGGAGTACATCAACTCGAGCCCATCGTCGTGTGAAGATCGATGTGTCCTATTGGGTTTTTTCGGAACATTGTGGGGTACGCGGCAACAAAGCTAATTTGAAAAGGCCAGCCCCGAAGCCGAGTATAATTAACGTCGCCAGAGGAAACAACAATGTCCCAAACATTGTCTCTAGCTTAGTTCTTTACTATGCCAGCCATCTGTAATCCCTCTCTACTGATCGATGAACGTAAGAAAACGCCGCCACGAGCCTGCATCAGCTTCCACGATGTAAATTTACAATGCTCCCTGGATCTTGCATTCAGTCTCCATATATATACATGCGAATTGGCGCTACTCTTGCCAAGCCAAAGAGACAGACGTTCTAAACAAGAACTACATCGATCGAATACTCGATGGCTTCCCGGCAAGCATCGCTCTTGGCTGCCGCAGCCATCACCGTCGCCTTTCTCTCGGCGCCGGCCTCCGCCATGGTATACATGGTCGGCGACGATGCTGGCTGGACCCTCAACTACCCAGCCACCTGGACCGACGGCAAAACTTTCAAAGTGCACGACGTTCTCAGTATGTAACTCTCCGGCCCGCGACTCTTCGTTATGAAGCATACATGTCTCGCGGTAATCACAAAGCTATGCACTCATGCATACGCGTGTTCTTCTTACTCTTTTGGCAGTGTTCATGTACCCCGCTGGCAGCCACACGGTAGTCGAGGTGGGGGCCGAAGACTTCAAGGCGTGCAACGTAGGGCACCCAGTCAACTCATGGAGCTCCGGGAGCGACTCCATCACACTCGACATGACGGGAAGAAGGTGGTTCGTTTGCAGCGTGCCCGACCATTGCGCTCAGGGCATGAAGCTCACAGTCGACGTCGTCGGCTGACACCACGGCCTCTAATTAGTGGAGCGATTTCATGGCTAGGCTACATATGACGGCAGCCAGTGTAAACGCCATGGCACGCTCAAGTGGTTCTATTTCACAGTCGATACTCGTCGTGAGCCGTGGCCAGTGTGTTGAGACTTGAGAGTATGTTCCATTCGATCAGTAACGCTGCTAGGTATATGTTTTTAGATAAAATGCTAGGTATGTGTTATCGCTCATGATTAAACAATCTATTAGTTTTTTTCGACGAAGGGAATATATAATATCAATGAGATACTAATTACAACCGGTCTCCACACCAATATAATGTTAAGAACTACTTCCTCCGTTCGGAAAAGGATGTCACAAAAATGAACTATAGATAGATCATTTTTGTGACATCCTTTTCCGAACAGAGGGAGTAGTTAAGGATACAATGATGCAGACTAAGACAAAACAAAAAGAAAAAGAAGAACAAAAGAAACGAAAAAGGCTATCTTTTGGTTAGAGTCTGAGCAAATTAAAATCAACCTTTTGGTTTGATTTGAAGCCTATTACTTGAAATTTGGGTCGTTTATTTTATGAAGGGTTACTTGATCAGGATTAGTTGAAATTTGGGTTGTTTGGTTTAGGGAAAGTGAGCCTATCTCAACTGTTTTTTTTTTTTTTGAGATTTTCAACACTTTATTGATCAAACATAGTCAATACAAAGCTTGTCGCGGATGCAATCCAGGACAGTATCATGAAATAGGCAGCTACCAAAGAGTCCAGCTCTATGAGCCAAAGTGTGTGCTGAATTATTACAGAGACGATTAACATGACGAAAAGTCACCGAAGACACGGATTTGAAGAGGGTTTTGATGTCCTCGACCACAACTCCGACGAGCAATCTGTCCCGGTGCGGGGAAAGGATGCGCTGTATGACAGAGAGGCAGTCTGACACCAAGATGATCTTGTTCAAACCTTCTTCCAAAGCAAGGGATACTGCACTCCTGACGGCGAGTGCTTTTGCGATTTCTGGTACCATGACCTGATCAAGCAACTTGCTGCAAGCAACACGAAAGTTTCCGATGTGGCCCCTGATCACGATACCCACCCCCATTTTGGTCGAAGAAGCAAACAAAGATGCATCAACATTAACAACGGATGTACCGTCCGGCGGCGGAGACCTTTGTGATGGAGTAGAAGAGGTCTCACGTCTATGGATGGTTGGCGGTTTGAAGAGATGCAGCAAGATCAGCTCGATATACGCTTTAATCTGCTCAGCCAAACTGTTCGGGTGTTTCCTTTTTTCACCAGTTTGGACGCCATTGCGCGCCTCCCATAAGTGCCACACCGTAACAGCTAGAGTGACCGATTCACGGTCAGTCGATCTCGATAGGAAGTCCAAGACCCATTGAAAGGGCATATTTTATATCCCCTAGTTTTTGTGTGTTAGGCAACAACACTAGGATATATCTAATGTGATGTTAAGTGGTGCAGGAGTCAAAAGAAATATTTGCACGTTGCATCGAAACACTTGACAGGAAAAAGGGAGTGTGCATCTGCCTGCCCAGTCCGGAGTCTCCGGTCCTCAGGGGCTCAGGGGCCGGAGTCTCCGGCCTCTCAGGCTTTGAAGCCTGGTGACTCTCTCGACGGCAGCTACGGCATAGGGGTCCGGAGTAACCCCGGAGTAACCCCGGAGTCTCCGCCCGGCCGGAGTCTCCGCATCTCCGGTCCGGAGTCTCCGCCCCAGATGAGCTTTGAAGCAATCGATGGCAGCTACGGTATAGGGTCCGGAGTGACCCCGGAGTGCCCCCGGAGTCTCCGGTCAGCCCGGAGTCTCCGGACTTCCAGTCCGGAGTCTCCGGCCCAAGTGGACTGAAACGGCTAGTTTTTCTGGAGGGGTATAAATACCCCTCCACCTACCTCAGCCAGCCAGCTCGCCCAAACTTGAAGTCTCCATTATTGCAAGCTCAAGAATCACTAGATCTCCCAATCCCTCCACCCAAACTCGTTGATCTTTGGAGGATTGAAGGAGAAGGCCCGGATCTACATCTTCACCAAGCCGTTCTTCATTTCCCCCTCATTTACTTGAGGGCCCCTTGGCTAGGATTTCCATTAGGAAAACCTAGCTTCTTATTGTACTCACTTGTTGTCTTTGTGACAGATTTGTAGCTGTTCGGGAGCCCCCAATCCTCTTGTGGGTTGTGCCCCGGATCGTTGTTGTAAGGGCTCCGGATTCCGCCTTGAAGGATTCCGATAGTGGAAGGTGAACCAAACCTTTGTGGTGCGGTTCATCGGAGAAGAAGGTGCGTCCGCCTTTGTGGCGGTTGAGTTTTGACCTTCGTGGTAGCTCACACCTCTCCAACGAGACGTACTCCCCTAAAAAGGAGGAACTCGGGATTACATCCGTGTCTCCGCGTGCTTTCACTTCGGTTACTTCTATCCTTGTTTAGTCTTTACTTATGTACCTTGCTTAGTTGCTAGCTTGTCATATAGGTAAATTCACCATAGTTGCATATCTAGAGAATTTACCTTTTGTGTCAAGCCTAATTTAAAAAGTACTAAAATTGAAGTAGCACCTATTCACCCCCCCCTCTAGGTGTCATACGATCCTTTCAATTGGTATCAGAGCCTCGGCTCTCTTGTTGGGCTTAACCGCCTAAGAGAAGTATGACACGAAGTGATGGTGATCCCTTGGATGACCAAGCCACTACGGCATCCATGGCCGATCTCAAATTGATGGAGACATCTTTGATATCGTCCATGGATACCAAATTTGCCGAGATGCGTGAGTTGATCACACAACTCGCAAGTGGCAAGGTTCCTAAGGAGACCACCCCACTAGATGACTCCGCTACCTCCCATGACGGTGATACCGAGGAGGGAAAAGGGAAAAAAGGGGTTGAAGATAAAGAAACCGACCCTAAGAAATCTTCCACATCTACCACCACTCCCGAAGGTGGGAAGCCGGAGTACCATGGGGTTCCCTTTGTGTACTCTCCCGACCCACCTATCCATCATACTCGCATAAACCCTTTGGGTCCACCTCCTAAACTTAATGCATTGGCTTTTGCTACTTGGCAACACTTAATGAAATCTCATATCAACAGTTCCTCTATCGAGCTTTGGAGGATCATTCAAGAGGGATACAAGGCCGTGAATCCTAACAACTTGACAAGAAGAGAGGTGGCCGAGAAACAACTCAATGCTTCCGCTCTCCACATGATTGAACTTGCCGTTGGAGAAAGTGGTCTTCATCACATTCAAAACGTCTCCACCGCCAAAGAAGCTTGGGAGTGCCTTGAGGTGGCATTTCTTGGAAATGAAAGCATGAAGAGGAATAGATTTGATGCTTTGAACAATGAAGTCGAAGGCTTCTACATGCTTGATAGTGAAACTCATGAAGAGATGTATGCAAGACTCAAGATTCTTGCCCAAGCCTTTTCAATGTTGGGGCAACCTATGTGGATGATGCTTGGATCAAGAGGAAGTATGTGAATGCACTCATGCCCTTCGAGCCCGTTGACTTGAAGGCCCTTCAAGGAAAATTCAACTACCTTGAGATGACATCCAATGAAGTTATGCAAGAGATGCAAGCCTCCAAGGTTGCCACCAAGAATGCTCTAGACAACCGTGCTAGGGCCATGGGAATGAAGCAAGGTCCCTCTCTTGCTTTGAAGGCCAAGGTTGTGTGCCTTGATGAACATGATGAAGTTGAAGCATGCCCGAACAACCTTCCTCCCGATGAACTTGAACAGCCCTCCATGGTCACATAGCTCTTGCAACAAGGACTTTTGGTGACCCGGCCAAGGCAAAGGCTCAACTTGATCGAACAAACAATCCAAGTGGGAAGAAGGAGTTTGCTAATAGGATAAAGACTTGCTACAATTGTCATAACAAGCATCACTTCATCAAGATTGTCCTATGAGAATAGAGAGCAAAACGGTGGAAGGCTTGTCCTCAAGGGCGAATCAAACATGATACAAAAGAAGCCTTTTGTCAAGAGGAAGCCATTCTTCAAGAAAGCACCAAGAATTGTGTTGATGACTCAAGAAGAGTATCCTTCCGAGGATTCCGAAGAAGAAGAACCCACTCGTGAGGTGGCCGCTTTGGCCATTGTATCAACTCCACCTCCTTCTCTCTTCGAATCCCCCAATGAGAACCTCTCCATCAACACCGCTCGTTGCCTCATGGCTCACGTCACCGAGGTATCATCTTCTACTCCCAAGACTATGCATGAAATAGATGATAAAACTAGTCTTGTGATTAAGAAAGAACTTGTTGCTTCCGATACTATTGTGGCTAACTTGCAAGGTGAACTAAGGCATATGTTGAGTCTCTCTTGAGACAACTTGATGCGGCCGAAGAAATCCTTGATGACAAGGGAAAAATTGAGAGAGAGGATTCTCTCACCATAGCATCCTTGAATGCTTCCATAGAATCCTTGAATGCTTCTCTTGAAGAAGAGAGTGAATATAGAACCTCTCTTGAGGAAAGAATTGAGTCTCTTGATGATAAAAATGATGAAATAATTGCTAAAATCATTAAGGATAGAGATCATGTCTTTGCTAAATATAAAGTGATTAAAAAGGAGAAAGCCGAGTTTGTGGTTGCTAATGCTAGACTCCTTGAGGATGTGGAGAAACTTAACAAGGCTCACAAGGCCTTGGAAAGTACCCACTCTCTTCTAGTCAAGTCTCATGAGCAACTTCAAACTCAACTTTCTAAATCTAACTCACCTAGCACCTCTACTCCCTCTTGTGATCATGCAAATGTTATTGAGGAAAATGCTAGGTTGAAGGTTGAGCTTGCCAAGGCCACTAGTGCCAAGACCTCTATTCCTAAAGGTAAAGAAAAGGTTGTTGCTCAAATTTTTGAGCAAAAGCCACACAAAGGGAAGGAGGGTCTTGGTTATGTGGCCAAGGCAAAGAAGAAGAAGAGCAACACCAATGCCAAGCCCGCACAAGCCAAGACTCCATTGCGGGTGGTAATGCCACTAGGGGCAAGACCACTCGTAGTGACTTTGCGGGGCATAACAATCCCAACTACTTCTTTATGTTGATTATTATGGGGATGTTTATGCAAAATATGTTGGTCCTTATGATGGTTACATTGCTTATTCTATTTGGGTTCCTAAGACCCTTGTTGCTAACAAAAGAGGACCCATTGAGAAATGGGTACCTAAAACCAAGCAATGATTTCTTGTAGGACTATGCTTCCGGTGGGTCTAAATGGGTGGTTGATAGTGGATGCACTAGTCATATGACCGGAAGCAAGAGATCATGACGGAGTTGGGACCAAATATAAATCAAGCATCCGTCTCCTATGGTGATAAATCAAAAGCGGAGGTAACGGGTCTCGGCAAGGTGGTAGTTGCAAAGGATATCACCCTTGTAAATGTCATGCTTGTCGAGTCCCTCGGTTACAATCTTATGTCCGTTCGTGCACTTAATAAGATGAATTTTGATGTCCATTTTACTATTGATATGGTGGTACTCTTGAGGAGCAAGACTCTAAAGGTCATGTTCGTTGGGTATGTTGAAAATGAGTTGTTCGTGGTGGACTTTTCGGGGTCTACCAACACTCAAGCAATATGCCTATTCGGAAAGGCCGACGTGGGATGGTTGTGGCATCGCCGCTTGTCCCATGTCAACATGAGAACTTTGCAAAGTCTTCACAAGGGTGGCCACATTCTTGGACTAAAAGACAATGTTTCTTTTTCTAGAGATCGTCTTTGTAGGGCTTGTGTTGAAGGAAAGATGCATGATTCTCCCCATCCAAGCAAGACCATCATTTCATCAAAGAGGATATTGGAACTTCTTCATGTTGATCTCTTTGGTGCCGTGCCTCAACCTAGTCTTGGTGGGAAGAAATATTGTTTGGTGATTGTTGATGACTATTCAAGATTTACTTGGGTTTATTTCTTCAAGACGAAGGATGAGACCCAACAAGCCGTCATCGACTTTTCCAATGAAGTTCAACGCCAACACAATGTCCCTATATTGGTCATTAGGAGTGATAATGGCTCCGAGTTCAAGAACTACACCTTAAATGAGTTTCTTAGTGAAGAGGGGATTCGTCATCAATATTCCGCTGCATATACCCCTCAACAAAATGGTGTAGCCGAAAGGAAGAACCGGACTCTCATGGATATGGCAAGGTCTATGTTGGCGGAGTTTAAGTCTCCGCTATTCTTATGGGCCGAGGCTATCTCCACGGCGTGTCATTCATCTAACCGGCTATTCTTTCGAGTTGGCAAGAAGTTTACATCTTATGAGATGCTCACCGGCAACAAGCCCAATGTCTCCTACTACCGAGTATTTGGTTGTAAGTGTTTCTATAAGAACAAAAGTGTTCGTTTGTCTAAATTTGAATCTAAAGCTTTAGAGGGTGTTTTTGTTGGGTACGGTGCCGAATCTCACACCTATAGAGTCTATGACAAAACCGTTGGGAAAGTCATAGAATCTTGTGATGTGAGGTTCGATGAGAATGACGGCTCCCAAGTGGCGCAATTTCATGTTTGTGATGTAGATAATGAAGAGCCTCAAGATGCTATAAGAAGAATGGGCATTGGTTTCCATCGTCCCGTTGAGATTCATTACGAGTCTCCTCAAGCAAGTCCAAGCTCCATTCAAGTGGAGGCCTCTTCATCACAAGTTGAAACGGCGCCTATCATGGAAGCAAATGATGCACCACCCCAAGAACAAGTTCAAGACCCTCCTCATGTTGACCAAGTTGCTATGCAAGAACCAAGTTCTCCTATTGTTGATGCTAGCCAAGGTCATGACCAAGATCAACCCTCTCCTTCCATTGTTGAAGATGTGCTTCAAGATGATCAAGGTCAACATTCCGGTCAAGACGGGGACTCAAATGATCAAGATGATCAAGAGATACCTCCAAGATGCAATAGAGATATCGAAGCCCGTCGTAAAGCAAGAGTTGTAAGAGACTTTGAATAAAGAGTCACCATCTAGAAACATCCTTGGTGACCACAAGAAGGGTGTTACCACAAGAAGGCAATTGGCAAACTTTAGTGAACATCAAGCTCATATTTCCATGGTGGAACCAAAGAAAGTGTTTGAAGCTCTTGAAGATCCGGATTGGTTAGAAGCTATGCATGATGAACTCAATAACTTCAAGCGCAACAAAGTGTGGAATCTAGTTGAGAAGCCAAAAGATTGCCGCAATGTTATAGGCACAAAGTGGATATTCAAGAACAAGCAAGATGAGCATGGAATGGTTGTGAGGAACAAGGCAAGATTGGTTGCACAAGGGTACTCTCAAGTTGAAGGCATTGATTTTGGAGAGACTTATGCACCCGTGGCTCGCCTTGAGTCCATCCGTATCCTTCTTGCATATGCATCACATCATAACTTTAAATTGCAACAAATGGATGTGAAAAGTGCTTTCTTAATGGTCCTTTAAAGGAGTTGGTATATGTTAAGCAACCACCGGGTTTCGAGGACCCTAAATTCCCTAACCATGTCTACAAGCTTGATAAGGCGCTCTATGGTCTCAAACAAGCACCTCGTGCTTGGTATGAGCACCTAAGAGAGCTATTGCTAGACCGTGGATTTGAATTGGGGCAAATCGATCCCACTCTTTTACCAAGAGGGTTAAAGGGGAGCTTTTCATATGCCAACTTTATGTTGATGATATTATATTTGGCTCATCTAACAAAGCTTTCAATGATGAATTTTCAAAGCTTATGACCGATAGGTTCGAGATGTCTATGATGGGCGAATTGAAGTTCTTTCTCGGTTTTGAGATCAAGCAATTGAATGAAGGGACTTTCATCTCTCAAACCAAATATACCCAAGACATGCTCAAGAGGTTCAATATGCACAATGCTAAGGGCAAGCGGTTTCCCATGGACACCAAATGCCATCTTGAACTTAACCCGACGGTATCGATGTTTGCAAAAACTTTATCGCTCTATGATTGGTTCTTTGCTTTATCTTTGTGCATCTAGACCCGATATTGTGTTGAGTGTAGGGGTGTGTGCAAGGTATCAAGCCGCTCCTAAAGAAAGCCACATGGTGGCGGTCAATAGAATCCTTCGATATTTGGTTGATACCCCAAGGTTTGGTTTGTGGTACCCAAAGGGCACTAATTTCTCTCTTGCCGGGTACACGGATTCGGATTGGGCCGGTTGCAAGGATGATAGGAAATCAACTTCCGGGGCATGCCAATTTCTTGGTAGGTCCTTGGTGAGTTGGTCTTCTAAGAAGCAAAATTGCATATCTCTATCCTCCGCCGAAGCCGAGTATGTGGCGGCCGCTAGTGCATGCACTCAATTGTTATGGATGAGGCAAACTTTAAAGGAATACGGTGTCAATTGTGACAAAGTGCCTCTTTTGTGTGACAATGAAAGTGCTATCAAGATTGGCCACAATCCGGTGCAACACTCAAGAACGAAGCATATTGAGATTCGTCATCATTTTATTCGGGATCATATTGCTCGTGGTGATATTGAGCTTGGCTATATTCCAACCAAAGATCAACTTGCCGACATTTTCACGAAGCCACTTGATGAAGCAAGATTCACCTTCTTGAGGCATGAGCTAAATATCGTGGATTCTAGGAGCTTGACTTGACCATCTTGCATACACACCTATTTTTGACTATTATTTGGTTTAGGTGTAGGCATGGACATAGGGGGAGTGCGGTCCTAATCCATTGGACTATCCCTCCCCCCATTATGCCGATAGTAAGAATCATTTGCTTTTCTATTTTCATTCATGAATTGTGAGCTTAAATGACGAGTGTGGTGTGAACCCAAGATACATCTTCGCGGTGTCACACCACTCATACATGGTGGCCTAGGCCACCGCCCTCCTCTTTGTGAGGAGTTGGATCTTATTTGGGCTTATTGGATTTATTTGGGTTTTCTAGACCTTTTATTTTGTCTTTGGGAGAAACACTTGGAAATTGGCTTTTATATTTGATCTTGCAACTTCCAAGTGTGTATCCCACCATCAGTGACTTTGTTCTCATCCTAAGCCTTTCCTACCTAAAAACATGCTCCTCTTGCAACATACATGTCCCCACAAAATTCTGGCATTTTTGGAGCTTTGGGTCCGGAGACTCCGGTGTGTAGCACCGGAGACTCCGGTCTGTCCAGAGTCTCCGCCCTAAACCTGGAAAACTCCGGCTCAGGCCGGAGACTCCGGTGTTTAGGCCGGAGACTCCGGACTCGGTTTTCGCTGGGTTCCTTAAGGGCACGGGGTGGGGAGCTGTGAACACAACTCCTCATACACCCCCGTCCCCAACTCTCCCCAGTCGCCGCCTTGCTCCAAGATCGCCTCCGGCTCTCCCCGCCGGAATCCGCCGTGCCACCGGCTCCACACCCCCAAGCGTCGGGGATCTTCCTCCCCTCCGTTTGAATCTCACCATGAAGGACAGGGTACCTCTCTCTCTCTTCCTCTAGGATTCTTCCTAGATCTAGTTTTGAGAGTAGTTCTTGTTGAAATTCTTGGTGTAGAACCTTTAGGATGGCAATGTACTCTAGGAAATTGTTGGTGTCGATTTTTCCTTCAATTTGACCTAGATTGGAAGTTCCTGTCTCAGGCCGGAGATTCCGGTCCCCTGACCGGAGACTCCGGTGTGGCCGGAGTTTCCGCCCCCTGAGACCGGAACTCCGGTCTAGATCATGTCTGAAGAAAATTTTCTCCAACTGTTTCTCTCTTTGTTCCATGGACATGTATGCTTATCTCAATGCTACTATCTACTCCTGTTTCACAGCTAACAAAAGGTACCCGGTGCTTCTTCCTCATCCTCGAATATCAAGAAACCGAAGAAGAAGCTTCAAGGTAGAGACTACTTGGTCTATGATGAAGAACAAGACAAGCATGTGCAGCGTGGTGACCTAAAGAAGCAAAAGGCTGCTGAGGCTACTCGGGCTAGGCAAGAGGCTAACCTCCTTCGAGAAGAAAGGGCCAAGAAGGCTAAGTTTGACAACATCACCACTTTGAAGGACTTGAACAAGGAGGAGTTCCGATCCATGAGGGCACAAATTTCTATGACATGCCCAACAATTCAACCGATGGTCACTTTTGGAGAAGGGAGCAAGAGCTCATTATGAAGGAACTCTATGCAAATTTGGACCCAAAAGCTCTTGTGTGCCCTCAAAAACCGCTGAATTTGAAGTGTTGGCCAAGAAGACATACTTTAAGAGGCAATTGGGTTGCTAGAAAGATTGGTCTTGAGCACCTCATTTCCATCCAACAAAATTATGATATTGAGATGGTCAACAGTTTTTGCCACTCTTGTGCTTGGAGATGAGGAGGACACCAAAATGACTTGGATGACGGGGCCTCTCAAAGTTAGTGCACACTTTTCAGAATTTGGAGAGCTTTGGGATATGTGTTCAAAGGTGTGAACATTTCCGTTGGTCGAAGAATGCATGTTGAAGGAGTGGCCTATGATAAGAAGCTCCTCGCCCTCTTGCTGCCAAAGATGGTGCCATTGCTACCACCAAAGGTCTCAAGCCCATCTACAACATTTTGATTCGCATGTTTCGTTGGAGCATTGCACCTCAAGCCGGGAATACGGATGCTATCCGTGGAGCTCTTGTCAACCTCATGCATCATTGCCACAAGACATACCTTGCCGGACCGGATTGCCAAGGGGTTGAGATTGATGTCATGGACTATATCCGGTGTGAGATCAACATTGCTATTTATGAGAGGAAGAATCCTATGTATGCTCCCTATGTCATGAAGCTCATCCTCAAAAAGATTCCCAAACTCGATCAATCCGTTTCAAGAACACACCTATGGTACCTTCAAGTGCTCCCATCATCTTGCTCAAGCCACTTATGAAGAGGTAGAGGCGCAAGAAGCGCCTAGGGCAAGAAGGAAAAATGCCACTCCACCCTCTTGGGATCTTGGTGGCAAGCAAAGAGTCAACAATGAGTTCAAGAAGGTTTCTTGGTGGAAAAGGCTATGATGTGCATGGGTGTTGCGGTGCACAAGGAAAACCATCAAACCTATGTTACCAACAAGAAGATCTTGTCCAACCAAGCCCATATGATGAAGGAAATGCGCAAAATCAACAATGGTGGCACCACTCCTCCTCGCAAGAAGATGAACCCGAAACTCCGCCATCCGAAGCAACTATTCCTCTTGAGAAGTGGAATGTGGATATCTTTCCTTGGAATGATTATGATGATGTGACCTCCATGCCTACCTCTTCTCGCAACACCGGAAAGGCTCCTATGCGCTGAAGAAGAAAGTGATGAGGAAGACGAAAGTGAAGAAGCAAGTGGTGAAGCAAGTGGAGATGATCATGATGCTGAAGTGGGGATGGTGATGACGACTATGATGAAGACGACGAGTGATCGCCTTGGGTTTCGTTAGCATCGCTCTTTTCCCTTTTTGGCGTTTCGATGCCAAAGGGGGAGAAGTAGTTCTACTAGGTTCTCTCGTGGGATTTGCATGGGTCGGACACAAGCATGCTCGTTTATCATTTCTTTGAAGCTTGTGTCCTTTTATCTTTGTTGTTGAACTTATTTGCTTTTTATTCGTGTGAGACTATGTTTTATTCCGTCTGTGTGGAACTTATGGATATTTCATTCTATCTATGGTTGAGATGGTATCTATCTTTGTGATGATATATTTTTGTGCATTGGTTTATATTCTACAATATTATGCACAAGGTATGTTCCCTTTCCTCTCAAACCATTATCTTGATATGTCCTTGTGCTTATGAAATTTATCATGTTCAATATTTCTTGTGAGTTGTCTCTCCTCTACATGTTGAGCATTTGTATTCAAATGCAAACTACTTGTATGCACACATGTAGGGGGAGCCTCTCGAATCCTTTGTGGAACATGTCGATATTTGTTGTGTGATTTATTGCAAATCCGAGTGTTGTCATCTAACACCAAAAAGGGGGAGATTGAAAGGGCATATTTTATATCCCCTAGTTTTTGTGTGTTAGGCAACAACACTAGGATATATCTAATGTGATGTTAAGTGGTGCAGGAGTCAAAAGAAATATTTGCACGTTGCATCGAAACACTTGACAGGAAAAAGGAGTGTGCATCTGCTGCCCAGTCCGGAGTCTCCGGTCCTCAGGGGCTCAGGGGCCGGAGTCTCCGGCCTCTCAGGCTTTGAAGCCTGGTGACTCTCTCGATGGCAGCTACGGTATAGGGGTCCGGAGTAACCCCGGAGTCTCCGCTCCCAGATTAGCTTTGAAGCAATCGACGGCAGCTACGGTATAGGGGTCCGGAGTGACCCCGAGTGCCCCCGAGTCTCGGTCAGCCCGGAGTCTCCGGCCCAAGTGGACTGAAACGGCTAGTTTTTCTGGAGGGGTATAAATACCCTCCACCTACCTCCAGCCAGCCAGCTCGCCCAAACTTGAAGTCTCCATTATTGCAAGCTCAAGAATCACTAGATCTTCCAATCCCTCCACCCAAACTCGTTGATCTTTGGAGGATTGAAGGAGAAGGCCCGGATCTATATCTTCACCAAGCCGTTCTTCATTTCCCCTCATTTACTGAGGGCCCCTTGGCTTGGATTTCCATTAGGAAAACCTAGCTTCTTGTTGTACTCACTTGTTGTCTTTGTGACAGATTTGTAGCTGTTCGGGAGCCCCCAATCCTCTTGTGGGTTGTGCCCCGGATCGTTGTTGCAAGGGCTCCGGATTCCGCCTTGAAGGATTCCGATAGTGGAAGGTGAACCAAACCTTTGTGGTGCGGTTCATCGGAGAAGAAGGTGCGTCCGCCTTTGTGGCGGTTGAGTTTTGACCTTCGTGGTAGCTCACACCTCTCCAACGAGACGTACTCCCCTAAAAAGGAGGAACTCGGGATTACATCCGTGTATCCGCGTGCTTTCACTTCGGTTACTTCTATCCTTGTTTTCCGTCTTTACTTATTGTACCGTGCTTAGTTGCTAAATTGTCATATAGGTAAATTCACCATAGTTGCATATCTAGAGAATTTACCTTTTGTGTCAAGCCTAAATTTAAAAAGTACTAAAATTGAATTAGCACCTATTCACCCCCCCCCCCTCTAGGTGTCATACGATCCTTCACCCATGCTGAAGTTCTTCCTTTGGAGATGAACATGAAATGCCATCTTGACGACTCGCCAAACTTCTGCAGCATACGGCAAAATAAGATAGTATGTTCAGCCCGCTCCGCATCAGATGCTGGTATTTTGTGATGACGAAGTCGAAAACCGCTTGGCAGGCAATCATGAGCTAGCCTCCAAAGAGTAATCTTCATTTTCCCTTGGGATTTTATACTCCACAACGTTTTCCAAAGCTTTGTTTCTTCATCAGCATTGGACTGGAGCCCACAGTGAATCAGACTTCGTTCCGCAAGGAATTGCTGAGATCTAGCCATGTTGTAGGCCGAACGCACAGTATAGGATCCAAACTGGTTGGGATAGTGGATGTACAAACCAACACCCAAGTTCAAGTCCTCACATACGCGAATTGAGCTTCCTATTTATATATGAGAATCAGCCTTTCCTGATTTATGCAATTTATGCTGAGGATCAGACTTGTTAATAACCAAGATAAAAACCCTTATACTCATACTTAAAAGCTGCGTCCATTCATAATTGGTGCATAGGATTTTAAGACTCATCGTGTCACACCAGAAGCTATTCCCCAGGACCTATGTCGCTCCCCGAGGCGGCACCGGTCTAAACCTAGCCGCTGCCACTGACCCTTGATGCGGTGGGGGCACCACATCTTCTGAAGGCGACTGGGGCCATGCGGGCTTTGGAGATTTGAGCCAGGGGCTGGGGCGGCCATGTCCTCGGAGCAAGGAGGTCGGGGTAGAACCCCCATGCATCCAACGGGTTGAAGCAGCGACGTTCGCCGGTGGAGGTTCGAGCTAGGGTCGGCCTGTCGGCGAGTCCTACCGGTTTCCTCTTGGGTCGTCGGCGATCTCACCGCCGTGGTAGGTGGATGGCCGATGTAGATATTCTCCTGTATTGTCCCCTTCCATGCAATAAAGGAGGTAGGGGCTGCCCTAGTGGTCCTCTTCCGTTCGACTCTTCGTTCTGCTGTTGTTGGTCGCCTCCAATCGGCCGCCGATGAGTTCTGGCTTTCTCCATCGACGATATTTAAGGATTGGAAAAGTGCTCTTGGACCCCTGGATTGGAGGGGATCCGGTCAGGCGCTTCCACAAACATCAGCCCATGGGGCTTCAAGGGGGCGTGTTGCTATGCTTCATTTTCAAAGGCAATAATCAACAAAAGATAATGAAATCAACACAAGGGACGGAAGATTTTAACGTGAAAACCCTCAAAGAAGAAGGGACGTCCACGGGTGGCAACCAGTAAAATTTCACTATATCGGGAGGGATTACAAACGCCAAGAATATATAGCAATGATCATATCTCGTGTAGTGGCTTATAAAAGGTACTGACTCCGTTTCAAATTAGATGATTTCCATTTGTCTACTTGTGAATGTATCTAGACATGTTACATGTATAGATAAATCCACATGTGAGCAAATGGAAGCCATCTAATTTAGAACGGAGGGAGTATATATATATAACAGGCGTGACTTAGCTCAATACGGATCCATACCACTCAAATGAAATTAGTTTTTATATTTGCATAGTCCTCATATGATTTTGGATCACAATTAGCGGTGGACTTAAATTTTCAGAAGATTGTCATTTCATGTGATGCAGCCGTAGTAGTCAAGAACATCAACGAAGAAGCTTGTGTTTTCATAGCTCAGTGATGGCGGAGACCAGGGAGCGGATCGAAGGTTTCGCTGATGTCCGCGTTATTCACGAGGGGGCCTCTAATCATGAAGCGCATAATTTTGTAAAGAGTGTTCTTACTCTCGATGGCGGTCGCTATGTTTGGCTGTTGCAGCCTAGGGATGCTCATATTGTATCTCTTGTTATTTTTTAAAAATAATAAAGCGACCATATTCCATAAAAAAAAGTTGAAGACAGGAAGATAAAACCTAAGCAGGGGTACAGATCACATCGCTGCTCCTCTCCCTACTCAGCCGCCGCCGCCGTGCTCACTCTGGCATCCAGGAAGCTCGATCGTGTATCATGCTCAGACAATAATCCAACTTCTCTTCGGCTTGATTGAAGCGAAGATATCTTTGAACGATGAACGGGCGATTTCTGTACATGGTGGCCAGGAAGAGCAGGAGCTGCACATACACGCTCCACCGCATCAAGCCGTCGCAATTGTTTTACCCCAATGGTGCAGTACCCGACCACGAGCAGGCTGCGGCAGTAGTGGAGGACCGTTGCTTGCCTCCACCATCGCGAGTTTCTACACTCCTCGGTTTGACGATGCAGGTGCAAGAATGGAGTTCATGCTCTTTGGCAGCAACAGGAACAAGATCGTCGGCACGGAGCAGACAGGGCGATCCTTCTTGTACGACGACGGTTTGCGAGCTATCCGCACGTTGTCCAGCCTGAGCGCGCCCAAGTGCTGATCCGTGCCCCTCCGGCCTCCCAGTCGGAGTAAATCTGTTCGTCTTCGAGGCGATCCGCTGACGAATTACGAGAAGGCGCACCAATCTTTCGAGGCGCTTATGAGTTATGTCCATGCCGCCGCCTCCTTATGATCCCGATGTGGAGGACTATCTATGGCACTCCTTGCCGCCGCCTCCTTACGTTCATGCTCCTGGCTATGGTAAGGACCGTTCGGCCTGATCACAGCCTGCACCCTGCTCAATTCCTCTGGCATCTGGATATCCACCCAGAGCTTGGGCACCTACTGCTTCGACAGGACGAGCAGCGAGTGGAGCAAGATCGGTGACTGGTCGCTGCCATTCAAAGGACCGGCTGAGTATGTGCCCAGCTACAAGCTCTGGTTCGGCGTCTTGGCCGGGGAAGAAGACGGCATCCTCTGCACCTCAGACCTAACCCAGCACCAGCGGCGGCCGGTGGTGCGCGACGTGTTCAGGGGATTCGCTTCTCCCGAGGGTACCAGAGAGATTAAATCGCACCTCCTGCACCTAGGCGGCGGCCGGTTCTGTGTCGCCAAGCTGTACAAGACTGTGATGCAAGAGCCGTGCGAGATGTCGTGCTGTTTATATGACGTTACTACGGCATGGTTGTGATGTTTACGGGCTTGGAGGTGCAGCGCTGCGGCACAGAAGAAGAACTCCAGGTTGTAAAACACAAGTCGTTCAGTTACACCATGGACGGAACGGAAATGCCCCAGCTACTGTATTAGCCTATTAGGCGAAGAATAATTTCACTACTGAAAATTAGTTTTTTCTTCAAAGGACGAAACTTTCTTAACGAAAAAAGGTGGGTGATTGTACTCGGACATATATCCGGAAGGAGATGTCACTCAGGTGCAAAGAATTTTCTTTACGTGTAAAACAATTTTGGAGTAAATCATGCAGATTAAGCCATTAGCTACTAGATCAAGATCCGGAAAGAAATTCTAAACTTTCTTAACGAACAGGATTGGTTAACATTTCATTTAAAGGCTCCGTATCTACAAACTAAACGGATCAACCAATCCTATTCCAATTTTTAATTTCATATATTTAGAAATTAGTTAGTTTGGTTCCCTCCCTACCTTTTTTTTTGTTTCTCATGTGACAGTGTAGCAATGCCATGTTGTCGCTCCGGAGATGCATGTGTCAGCAGATTTGCAGGCGGACGGTGTGTCCTTATTCCATCCATGCGGGTTGCTTCGATTAAGAATTCTTGGGGTCCCTGGGATTCTTGATTGGGCTGAGCTAACCATAAGCCCAAGTCAGAAAAAATGTGTTCCTTAGTCTGCCACTACGTCCAACTTCTCTCCGCACCGCTTTTTCCCCGTCATCGCCGCGTTTTGCTCGTCCTTTCATTGCGCTGGTCAGTCGAGCCTCCACCAATTCTTACCTTATCCGTCTCTCCCGAAATCCGCTCCTCTCCTTCTCCTCTCGATCTACCATCACGATCCCTATGCCACTCTCGATCTGTATCACCACCATGGAGCTGGCACCTCAAAACCTGGACGGCCGCCTGCATGGGCACGCCACACAGTCCGCACCAGGGGCGACAACGAGAACCGCCACCTCGAGCGCGTCAACGTGGACGCTGAGATCCCGCTGCTCTCCTCCCGCCTCCATCACCTCCGTATGTCCAGGCGGTTCGAGACCCAGCGGTATCCCGTCCCAGCGGCGCGAATTCTCAGCCGCGGCCAAAGGAAGGGGGCTCAGCCTCGAGTCCTCGACCGCCTTGACGTCGTCTCGCCGCTAGAAACCCTAACCAGCTCACCCCGAGAGAAGAGCCGCCGCTCGCCGTACAGAGGATCAAGCTCGCCACCAAGCAGCAGGTTTATTTCTCATCGTTTACGTCGTGGTGCGGCTGGGTTACATCTGGGGTTTGACCTCCTGCTCATTCCACTTACCGTGCTCGATAGGAATTGAAGGATTGGTGGCATGTGGATTACTGCATTTGGTTATTGAGCTAACAAAAGCCTGATCATCAGGTTGCAGAAAAGCAACCTACGAATCGTTGCCTAACATGGGTGAGTCTGTACACAAGCAATTCCGTGGTTGAATCCCTTCGCTTGCTACAATTAATATTGGATGACTTGTTGTTTTTCTTTCTCAGAGCGGAAACAGAAACGTACAAGAAAATTGAGCCAGCTGCTCGATTACTGATTCTGGAATCAATGCGTGACATGCGTTGTGACATTCGTGTGTACCATTTCCAGTGACACAAGTGAAACTCATAGTGTAATGTTATCATGTGGAATAAAATGCACATTCTAGGTTGTCTATCTAGCATCATATGTGAACAATGAATCTTTGTGCTTCATGTACAATAAATTGAATTTACGGAAGGTTGTTTGTTTTCGGCTTCCTGTGAACAATCAGTAACATGTGTTGCCAACTTAACTAGAATGTCCGTATATAATTTACTGAAAAATATGCTCAATGTACTTGCAAAATTCTTGATTTTAGAATGTATATATTTGTTGCCTAGCTGTAGTTCAGGGCATGCAGTTTACAGTCATCAATGAATTCCCGAGAGGTTTGAGTATATTGACACAGATGATAGAAAATAAAGCTATTTAGTGCTCATTTTTCATGTTTTGCTACTGCAATCTGACAGAGATATCAATCGTGTTTGCTTCAATTGCGTATTGTCAAGATTAGTATGGTTTGGTTAAGAGAGATAGGTTATTTTCTAGATTTAACCACCATTAGTTCTTTTATCACATAAAAGCAGGCTTTGCCATTATTGAGTAGATCAAATGCTTACTCCTATGTAGATGTCTGTACAAGCAAGGGTTTGTTGCTGTAATAATTAGGAAACAAAACAAATCATTCCATAGATGGACCGAAGTTGTATCGGTTTAATGTTTTTTGATTGATGCATGCAGAGACATTTGAAGTAGCAAGGAGCCAACGGTTAGGTAGGCAGAATGGGACAAACAGTTTCATGGCGCTTCTCTTGTTTTAGTATATGCATTTCCGTCTTGCAGCGTTATTGCCATGAAGCATAGATTACGAAAGGGACTTTGATGATGGAATTTCATGATGGTTGTGAAGTTTACAGTATATGATTATTCTTTGAAGACAAACATTGAACTCGCATGGATTGCTGTAAAAAACTAGAGTCTGCCATGTGCTCTGCTATTCATCTAGCAACATGTTCCTCCTCACATTGGAAATAAAAAGAGAATTGTAATCTGCCTGAGGTAATTAAACAACTTTTATTTTCTGATCGGACAGTTCCCTTCTTGTATGTTTTGTATACTTTAGATTTTATTCTCGTCTCTCCTTAGGAAATTAGTGGGGAATTGTAGAGATCAAAACCATCCGATCCTATCTTCTTAAAATTCATTCTTTTACTAAATGTAACTAGCTTTCTTCCACATACTCTTTATAAGTTCAGCAAAACCGCTGGTACAGATGATGCTAGACTGATAGAGGATCTTCACGGTTATAGATTTGGTTGTTTGGTTGAACAATCGCAGATCCAATTGGATGGGTGGGAAATAGCTCACGATAATTTCGATGTTGTTGGTTTTCAAAATTTTGGCTATCGAGTTGTTTACATTTGCTTAACTTGTGATAAGCTTTCAGACATTTGTGATGCCAGGTTCAGGTGAGTTGCGAGCATACATGAGATCTGGCTATTTTGTTGTTCCATTTTTTTTTATACAGAATTTATTAGTATAATTTTGTGCTGCGGTATGCTCATGAAATACTTTGCTCAATTGTAAGATCAATAATGTGAGTATACACTCCTAGAAAATTGCTCGCCGCCGAGTGGTCTCGCGCTTCGCCGAGCGCAAAATGTCGGGGCCACTCGGCGAAGACGGCCAACGCCGGCACAGCTCGCAGGACACTCGGCGACGCCGCGCTCTCTCGGCAAAACATAATGTCGCCGGGACACGGTCGAAACGCACTCGGCGAAGCGCGAACCATCGGCAACGACCACAGAAAGCTCTCGGCGAAGAGCAGGTTCGGCGAACAGGACGACCACGTGGCGCCTGTCGTTGGGTCCCACCTTGCGCGGGCGATGCGTGCATTTCGCCGAGTCTCCTCCGGCGAAGAGGTGACTGGAAAAAAAACATTTGGGCGCTGCTTTTCTTCGCCGAGTGTCATACCCGGCGAAGAACTGGAGGGAAAAAATTCTTTCGCGCGCAAAAAGATTCCTCTTTGCGAGTTTGTGGTGGAGGGCACTCGGCGAAGGCATGGGCGGGAACGAATATTTCATTCCGCGCCAAATCTTCGCCGGGTTGGCTCCTTCGGGGAGCCGTCGTCGGCAAACTTTGTGGGCGGGAATGAAATTTTCATTCCGCGCAGTTCTTCGCGGGCATCTGTCTTCGCCGGGATCTTGTCTCGGCCAACTGGTGGGCGGGAACGAATATTTCTTTCCGCGCCCATTATTCGCCGGGTGTCTATGTTCGCCGGGTCGCGCTCGGTGAAATGGAGATGTTTTGGAGCCAGCTTCCCAACCTAACGACGCCTATAAATACCACACCTCTACACCAGCTTACTCACTCATTCCAGCTTCTTCCAGGTTACTCACTCATATATTGTACTTGTGTTAGACACAAAACATTCGGGTTCCCTAGCTATGCCCGACACTGAATGCAGCGACATTCGACCGTGAATCAGTGTCGGGCTGTAGTAGGAGGAAACCGTGTGTTTTGTTCAGCTATATTTAGGTTTTCAATACAACTAGTTTTTTATTCGGATTATTTCGTGGCGTCCAACACAAGTCATCCGGATTCCCGAGCTCAGTCGCATTACTGCATGTGATATCGCAGCCAGTGTGCGACTGTAGCTCGGGGAAACCGTTGATTTGTTCATCGATGTGTTTAGTCGCACATTATTTATGTTCTTTATTATAACGACCTGTAAAATTTTTGGGTGGTAAAATTTGATCCCAGGTTACTCACTCATATATTCTACCAGATTACTTATTCAGATGGTAAAGATCATTAGTTGGAAATGCAGAGAAAATAATACATTTTACACGATCGTCGTCGTAGCTAGACCCAGCATTAGGGATTGACAACAATCTTGGTACATAGATGAACCATTTGTCCTAAGAAATGATGTGGCTCAGGTTAGTCATACTCCTGCCTAGGCCCTATAATACTCGTGCTCATAGTCGTCGAAGTCGCCGCCGTCGTCGGTCGCTGTGTCGGGCGGGGGCGGCGCTCGCCTGGACTGAAACTGAGGGTAGCTCAGGCGGGGGTTATCGCCGGCCGTGGATGTAGTCCATGACTCTGGAGTGTCCGGCTGGCCCACCACAGCCGACGGCCGACCTGTTGAAGTTCGAAGGAGGCGGGCCGTTCTCCTCGTATCTGGCGAGGCGCCCTCTCACGCCGATTGATGAAGAAGGCGTCCCAAGTCGGGCGGTAGTTGGGATTCCAGCGGGATCCATCCGCTGCTCCGGGTGAGCTCGAGGTTAGTAGTGGTTCGTGATGGCGCCGGCGCGCCAAAACCTTGAGGGACAGGAGGGACCGGCACGCCTCCGGTGCTCAGCCAGCAGCCAGCGGGGACGTCGTAGCCGGGTGGGCAGGGGTAGTTCGAGGCGCAAAAGCGCCTCGCCTCGAGTAGGTTAGAGTGGGTACGGTGGAAGCCATGGAGTGTGGATGAGGTTGCAGATATGAGTTTAGATGTGCTATGCCAATGGAGGCCATGACTACATATATATTAGTGAGAAATGGCGGATGCGAGCTGTAGTATGCCCAATCAGGAAGAAGCACAAGGATCGTGTGTTACCTTCATGCGCTTGTGAGCCGTTGGTCAGCGGTGTGTTTCTTTCGAGCGCTGGTGATGCGTTTTGATTCGGAAGAAGCACACGGATCGTGTGTTTCCTTCGCGCGCTCATGAGTGTTGGATCATGCGGTGTGTTTCTTTCAAGCGATGCTGAGCCCCTGGATCAGGAAGAAGCACACGGATCGTGTGTTTCCTTCGTGCGCTTGTGAGCCGTTGGATCAGCGGTGTGTTTCTTTCGAGCGCTGGTGAGCCGTTTGATTCGGAAGAAGCACACGATCGTGTGTTTCCTTCGAGCGCTCATGAGGCGTTGGATCAGCGGTGTGTTTCTTCGAGCGATGCTGAGCCCCTGGATCAGGAAGAAGCACACGGATCGTGTGTTTCCTTCGTGCGCTTGTGAGCCGTTGGATCAAACGGTGTGTTTTGTTCTATCAAGAAATCCTCAGTCTAGGCGAGCCGAAAGCAGACAATCATGGTACTATAAAACCAGTCGAAGGTAGGCATGGTACTCACTTGAGCGCAAGCATGGTGTGTATTGGTCCTTGCGAGAAGTGTGTGTCCGGATTTCACATTTCCGCTCCGAGCATCTCGCCAGGCTTTCGAGCAATTGAAGGTAGATGGTAGGGTAGTTCCAATGAAGAATTTTGGACAGAGAGTCATCTCGCTTTGCTCGTGGCGAAGCTATGCCGCGATGGGTTTCGTATAGGACCCCGCTCCAAATTCGTGCAGAAATGATCAGGTTGCAGATATGTTTGACAGGAAAGTTACGAATAGTCCATTCTACCGAACTGAAGCTGACCGTGTTTCGTTACGGTCGTTCCTGTCTCTGGGTAGTTGACAGCGATGATGACGACGATTTCATGCCGTCCAAGGGCAAAGGCAAGGAGGCTGAAGCTTCGTCCAAGGGCAAAGGCAAGGAGGCAAAATCTTCGTCCAAGGGCAAAGGAGGCTTGAGCTTCGTCCACGGCAAATGCAAGAGGCTGAGTCTTTGTTTTACTTGTGTTGTATCGTAATTTCAAGTTTGTACCTTAATTTGTTCTATCCAGTATTTTAGAACTACTGAAGTTGTAACGTAGATCTCTAGTTGTATGACATATCGAGACTTCGGGTGCGACGGAGGGAACCATGTCATAAGATGAGCCCAAATCATGTTAGTTATGTTCACATGGCCCACCAAACACAACCAAGTATAAAAGTCCTTGGAGCTACCCCCTTTCGACGCCCGTCGAAGGGGGTAGACGACACTGTCGAGTTTGGCTACTTTGGGGGGGGGGGGGGGGTTCGACGGAACCGGGGGCTTCGGGTGTCGGAACCTCAAAACAGAGGTGGTGCCCTAACATTTGCATTAGGTTGTGTGCTAGGTTATATAGACATATCGAGACTCGAGTGTGACCGGCTTCACAAACCCCACTTATCCCCTCGAAGGTTATCCTCTTCTATGCGGAACCCCGTTTCGGGTGCGCGGAGGGAACCATGTCATAAGATGAGCCAATCATGTTAGTTATGTTCACATGGCCACCCAAACACAATCAAGTAGTAAAAGTCCTTGGAGCTACCCCTTTCGACGCCGCGTCGAAGGGGTAGACGACACTGTCAAGTTCTGGTCTACTTTGGGGGGGTTTCGACGGAACCGGTGGCTTCGGGGTGTCGGACTCACCAAAACAGAGGTGGTGCCCTAACATTTGCATTAGGTTGTGGTGGTAGGTTGATATAGACATATCGAGACTCCGAGGGTTGTGACCGGCTTCACAAACCCCACTTATCCCCTCGAAGGTTATCCTCTTCTATGCGGAAACCCCCGTTTCGGGTGCGACGGAGGGAACCATGTCATAAGATGAGCCCAAATCATGTTAGTT